>VXBN01010268.1:38909-113957 GCA_013397395.1 Sinosuthora webbiana
CTCCTTTTTACGACAGTCCCTCGCAGCTTTACGGCGGCAGTTCCGCCCCGCCCCGGTGCTGCGTTGCCTAGCAACCAGACAGCAAGCTGGCCCCGCCCCCGCCGCCGTTGCCATGGCAGTGGAACAGGCGTTTGTTGGGTGTGGTGCCCCCTAGCGGCAGAACGTGCTCAGTACAAGGTGGGCGTTTGGGAATCCGTCACGGGAAACGGAGACATTCTCAAACCCTTCGTGTTTGATCCCCCAGGAAAGCCGAGACACTTGTGTCCGACCAGTCTGTCAGGGTTCCACTATGGGGGCAGAATCACAGAATCAATTAGGTTGGAAAAGACCTCTAAGCTCACCCAGTTCAACCTATGAGTGAACACCGCACTGTGAACCAGGCCACACGGCACTGAGTGAGTGAGTGAGTGAGTGAGTGAGTGAGTGAGTGAGTGAGTGAGTCACAATCTTTCCCTAAAGATCTCCAGAATGGTGACTCCTCCACCTCCCTGAGCAGCTCATTCCCAATGTCTAATCCCCCGTAGTGTGAAGAAATTCTTCATAATGTCCAACTCTTCACTGATAAGAGTGGATCCACTGTCCACTGGATAAGAAGGTGGCTCAATTGACTTATTCAAGGTCACATGGGAACACAAAAAACCCTTTGAGGGTTTGCGCACTTCTAGCTGGTCTCTTGGCATCCCAAGAAAGATCCAGGAATGCACATCAAAAGTATTAGAGAGACCCTCACCCAGGCCTCCACAGTCGAGTATTTTACCCACTGTTAATGCTCTTGAAGGACTCACACCTTTACAGACAGTTTACAGAATAATAATCTTTTATTAATGCAATGGAAAACTGTGACATGTTAAGGTGCAATATTGCTAGTGATAGTATCTGGCTGCAAACACGTATTCAGAGCAATCGAGATAAACAATCACCATACATACAGTACAGTTGTCCTTACAGGTTCAGCCTGATCAGTCAGTCGATCCCAGGAGTTACAGTGGAACCTTCCCTAACTTCTCCCCATTTTAAACTTGCTTTTATACTATTTTTGCGCTAGCTTGAGTAACTCCAGTCATACATCATGTTGAGTTGGGGATGGTTGTACCTTGGAGGTGGATAATGCCAGTGTCATACCTGAGGTAGCCTTTGGGATGGAGATGAGCACTTGTGACCTCGACACAGCAGCTGGTTCAGCAGCAAGGCATCTCCTTTTTCCCCTTGGTTTTCAGCTGCTGTACAGTTTATCTGCACCACTGAGTTCACCCTGTTGTCAGGATTTCAACAGAGCCTGGCCCTGGAGTCTCCACTCCGCTCCACCCTCCCTTCAGTCCCCTTTAGCATTGATTGTGTGTGGGAAGTTGGGCATGCTGACCACATCCCATCCAGGGAATTGCAACTGTGCTTCACTGTCTGTTTTCTGTACTGTTATGACTTCTGTTAGAATGCGAATATAACTTGCCAGTTTTCTCTAATTTTACCCCACAGTCATTTTCCCACACATTCCACCTGGGAAATCATTTATTGCTGGGAAATTAAAGAGATAACACTGTATTTGCATTTTATTGCACCCCTTTGAGACCCATGTGGAAGGATGAGTGCTTTTTCTGATGTCCACGTGGCTTGTGCCATCTTTTTGTATGATTTCACAGGCAAAGCTTCATGTGATCCAAACCCAGCAATCCAGTGGTATTGCAGAGTAGGGAAAAAAAGAAAATTAGTGATATGCAGAGAGGCTTTAAGAAAAAGCCAGCTTCTGACCGTCTGATACCTGATGGTGCCTCAAGTCATATGGAATCAGTACACATTTTCTTGATACAACATTGTTTTTATGACCTTTATCCTGTGTTTTTATCCAACCAACCCCAAAGACAAGGGTGCTGTAAGAAGCCAAACTGAAAAAGAAACTATATAAGTACCTCTCAGGCTTTCCAGTTTCCTCTGAGGATACAAGCCGTAATTCCAGTTTGGCCGGTTTTGGTCATGATTTTTTGGTCATGATTTTTGGTCATGATTTTTGGTCATGATTAACTCCCTTCTCCATATCCTCTCTCGCATACACAATTACCATGCCCATTTTGGACAAAACCCCTCCATTTCGGAACAAGGACTGCTGAAAAGGCTGAAAATGCAGCTGGAATGTCTCCTGGGCGCCTCGGGAGGGTGAGGCGGCCGTGGCTGCTGAGAGGAGGGGCTAAAGGGTGTGGGATGAAATGGCCTCTCTGTGTCCCACTCACCACCTTCACCGGCCCCCTTGGGAAGCCCTGGCACGATGCACAGCTCGGAGAGGCGCAGGAGGCTCTGGAGGAGCTCCCGGGCAGGGCAGGAGCTGGGGACAGACCCGCGGGCAGCACAGGGAGAGAAGCAGGGACGGGAGCAGGTAAAGGGATAGTGACAGAGACGGGGCAGAGACAGAGACGGCACTGGGAGTAGGACAGGGGCAGGGACAGGCAAAGGGATAGGGACAGGGGCAGGAGTAACAACAGGGGCAGGAAGGGCACAGGACAGGGGCGTGGATGGAACAGGCACCGGCAGAGACAAGGGCAGACAAAGGGACAGGAGCTGGGTCAGCGATGGAACAGGGGCAGGGATGGGACAGGGGCAGGGTCAGAGGCTGGCGAACGCAGCTGCAACAGGAACACGGACAAGGACACGGACGACACGCGACACTCCCCGGCCCCGCCCTGCCCCAGGCGAAGAGGCGTGGCTTCACAATCCCCCCGCCCCCTCCATCTTGCGGTGACGTCACCACCAGCAGTTTCCGATTGGTCCTGCGGGCGCAGGTGACGTCATGGCGTGACGCCATCCCGCCGGCGGGGCCCAGACAAGATGGCGTCGCCCGGCTCCGTTGGTACCGAGCGGGGCCCGTAGGGACGGCGGGCGGTGACCGCGGGACTGCGGGACAGCGGGGCCGGGGGCCGCAGGTACCGGCCTAGACTGGGGGGACGCAGGTACTGGGTGGGGTAGCGGCGCTGGGGCGCCGCAGGTACGGGCGGGAACCGCCGGGGCTGTAGGTACTGGGTGGGGGCCGTTGGGTACGGACCGCGCCCCTTCCTCTTCTCCGCGGATAGGGACCCTCCGCTGCCGCTCGGTGGAGCCGCTGTGAGGTGCCAGCACTCGGCCCTGGGCTGGACTCGCGCAGCAAGGCGGGGTGACGCTCCTGTCCCGCAGGCTCCTGCTTTCCAGCAGTTTCCGGGACCGCCGGAGCCAAGGGAATGTGTAACCCCTGATGAGCTTGCCCTTGATGAGTTTGCCTGGTGGTTGGGTTGCTGAAATCCGAATAAGCTCTTGGTGTCCGTGACGTTCGGAAGTGCCTCCTCGCGGTAACTAAGTCCGTGAAGAACCAAAACAAACATCTGATTTTCTTTGGGGGTGTGGTGTGTGTCGGGTCTCCCTTCAGGTAACTTGTTAATTTATGCCTCTTCTGCTGTGCAAATCACAGTGCTCATCTTCCCTATGCTACTTGTAACTTTAGAGTTGTGCTAAATCGTAGAGTATTCACTCTTTGGCTGCATCTCCTCGTAGGCTACAGATCCAGTCACCTTTATTTCGTGGGTTGTAGTTCTACAATTCTCTTCCTATGCTTATCGCCTGTTTCTGGATCTTTTCCAGTTAGCTATTCTGCTTTTGACTACATCTTTCTCAGAGTTTGATATGCAAATATCCCATGGATGTATACGTTGGTGTAAGAAAACTTCAGTTTAGTTGTTTCTAACTTCCTGATAATGCTTTGTGTTCCCTCTAGCTCAGTGCTTACTAGAAGTAAGACACCGTGCATTTATTTATTTATATTTAGTGTAATTCAAGGGCTGCTTATCCTACTAAAGGGAAGGTTAGGTTTGCTTTTTTTTTTTTTTTTAATTTTTTTTTTTTTTTGGAAAAAAAAAAAAAAAAGATGGAAANTCTTATCTTACTAAAGGGAAGTTTTGTTTTTTTTTTTTTTTTTTTTTTAATTTTTTTTTTTTTTAGGAAAAGAAATAACAATAGATGGAAATGAATAGCCACCTTCTCAACTGTTTTTATTCCCCATGCCATTAAAAATTCCAAACAAATGAAAAAAGCCTAGCCATAGAGAAATGTTAGACATTGATGTTGTCTCATTAGAGAGGAGATAAGCAGGTGGACTCTGGCACTTGGCTGTGGAACTAATATAGCTGCCATCCCGGACCCAGTAAAATGTATTCGTGCTGGATTTAAGCACTTCGAGGCTGATATTCCTATGTGACTCACTTTGGCCAGTGAGTGTTGCCAAACTAAGGGGCAGCTGGGTTGTGCTTGATGTCTCTTCAGCGGCTGTGCTGCTGATGGAAGACTTGCTGCATCCCACAGTCTGTCAAGGAACTAAGAGGCTTTTGTGGGAGCTTGGTCAGGGGGATCTTACTCCTACTCCAGATGTGATCCAAGGTGTTGAGGAGAAAGAGGAAGTGCTGCAGTTAGCCAGACTTCTTCCTCACTTTCCCTTATCAGCCTTGGAGCATGGGACTTTCTGCCCCTGTGCAGGCACTCCTGCAACTGCTGGTTTCCTGGCATTTTTCAGGTAAGAGTGGGAAAAAATCTGTTTTGGCCTCCTTCCCTTTTTTCCACAGGGAAAATCTGTGTAGCTGCGCATCAGCCACGGGCTGTAGGGTGGGCTGAGGCAGCAGCATGCGGAGTGTTTTGAGGTGTGTGCGGGGTGGTGCTGGGTTACAGCACCAGGCAAAGTTGCTGCTCAATGACTTCAGTTTCCTGTACACACAGAGCTGCAATTCAGAAGTGCCAGTGGTTCTTAAGGTTACCGTTGCCACTGGGTGGCTTAAAACTTTTACACAAAAACCTTAATTCTAAGGGCAGAGAGACAAGAAAGATTGTAGTTTTTAGACAGCTTTTACCAGTTTGTGGGTTTAGTCTCAGAAACAAAACTGAAAGTGATGGTCCTTTCCTTGCCTCATCACCTGTACTTGGCTTGCACTTTGATGTCTCCTTTTGTTTTTTGTTTTTTTTTCTGTGTGTGCCCTATGGAACAAAGGAGTCAGGGAAGAAGTTGCTGCTACTAAAGTGCTATTCAAGTGTGAGCGGAAACAAGGGGACATGAAACTTCAAAGGGAAAACCAAGAAACTTTCAGATCTAGGATATGTGAATCAATAAGTGTTAGTTTCTGTTAGTGAAGAGAACTTAAATTTTCAGAATATTCAAAGAGTATACTGGTCATCTGGGAGATTTCCTGTTTAGTTTATGTTGATGGATAGAAAAATTGTAATGGTGAAAAATCATCAAAAACGCGTGGAAGAGCTCCATCTCCATTATTCACATGATGTTTTGTTATCCTCGAGACAAAAGTCTGTAACTGACAGAATGGAGTCAGGTTTCTGGACCAATCCAGCGTCATCTGTCACAGTGTGACAGCCGGAGCTGTTTTGGCTGGTGCTGGTGACAGAAGTGCTGTAATGACACGGAAGGTGTCACCTTACTCATCCTCCTTTTTAATTTGTGTAAGCTTATGGTTTCCTGTTGCTTTTACAAACTCTTAGGGATTGATAATTTCGTTGTTCAGTGTAGTTAATTGATAATTGTTGTCCATATCCAGCCGTCTGTTCTCATATTTTACAGTTGATGCTAGGTTGAATATTTTGATAAATTGGTCTGTGCAAAATTTAGTTTTCCTCATTACACAGAACTTCTGTCCAGCTTTCTCTGGTATTTTGTTTCTAGCTTAATCATATGCTAGAAACAATATTGAGGAGGCTGGGAATATGTGCATGCCCAGTCTCTTCAATCATGAACTCCAGAGTTTCAGCTGTCATTTTACAAGGATCTCTACCTAAAGGCATGATTATCTATTTAAAATTGATCAGTGCAATTCAGATCAATGTCATCGTAAGGAAGGTTTAGTGGAGTCATAATTGGAAAGCTCTGAAGCTGTTGTGAAAACAATTCTTTGAAGGAAAGGCAAAGAAAGGTTATGTACAATTTATAAATAATTTTCTTGTTTGAAGAAGTAGGTCTTCTAGGATGCATCAGAGGTTGGTTTCTTATCCCTGCATTGTGTGTGTTTAAGCTGATAACTGGGAAGGCAGAGCTATTGATCTTGCAGCACATACCACTCTGCAATCGACGCTTGGGATTAGTGCAGTTCATCGATACAAGCCTGAGCTCACAGTTGTGCGTTAACTACTTAGGTAGGTAATCCTCTCTGGTATGCAAGTGCATTGCTTAATGCTTTGACCCTCTGACTTGGTTTGAATAAGCTCGTGTTCTGTGTCCCTAATGACCTTTTGCAGTCAGTGTAGTCTTGTGCTGAAGTCTCCATCAGAACCTGAGCATTGGGGGCTTTACCCCGTCACATAATTAGATTTATTCCAAATCCTTTCGTGCAAAGGTGTTTTGCTTAAATGTTAAGAAATGCTGTCTTTCCTGTGAATGGGAAACTTCTAAAAGACAGACTGTGTGCCCAGACTTGGTTTGGTGGGTTTTAGTTTTTGAAAGCTACAAGGTCTTTCCAGAATCTCTTAACTTAAGCTTGCAATGTACTTGAAACACAGAATTACATCAAAAGGGGAGCACAATATCATTGCTCTAATTTAGGCTTAAATCATCCCTTCTAGAGGGAAAGCAGATTGGTTCAAAACACCCCATTGCATTAGTAGTGTTAGAGTTTGTAACTGACTGAGCTTCTATTATCTCAGCTGCATTTTGTGTCAGAGACTCTTACACAAGTGTAACATTTTAAATCAGAAGAAGGTGAGTCCTATCCAAGGTGTAGTCAGTTCTTCTTCTGGAGGATGATCTGCATATGAGTACAATTTGTGTATTTAGCTGTTGATGGTTGGTCTAGTGGAAAGCATTATTAAAGAATTGTGAGCTCTTGTTTGGTCTGTGTTACTTGAGCCCAGCATTTTTGGTAACTACGTACTAGATTATGTGAAAGATTTTATTTTTCAGCTTCTTCCTTATGTATGTGTTTGTGCTTGCACCATTTGTCATCTCTAGGCCAGCAGCAGAGGAAGCCATGACTGAAATGACTGATGAGATTTATTCCCTGATTTTGGGGGGGTGTGTTTCAAAGAGTGGCTGTTAGCAGTTGTGCTGTGTCATGTTTTAGCCCTATGCCTAATTTAGACACAAGGAAGTGCTTGTGTGTTCAATTTGGTACACCTCATCAATTCTGAGTGCTAAAATAAAACTAGATTCCGAGTTTATTAACACTCTCTGAAGTACTTCTTAAAACTTGATATGTTTCCTTCTGTGATACAGCAAAGCCACACTGGGTTCCACCCTAATGACTAATACCATCATGTGGTGTCCTTGCATAGTAGTGTGTAATAATTTGACGTGGAAATATAGGAGGTACATGTAGCAGGAAAGGGACACTTGAATAAAATCACCATTAATCATCTGGAATAAAACTGTGCATGATAAAATAGGGCAGAAAAGCTTTATGCTGCATAGCCTCTGAGAAAAGAATGTGTTCTTAATCTTTTAATTAAGTATTATGTCACCACAAGCAGTTTGTTGACAATCTGTTTCACTTCTTGGTAGAAAACAAGTGAAGGATTATTGAGTTTCATTTTGCTTGCTGTGTTTGTAACAATATACAAAAGAACTCTTTCCAGAAAAGTACCTTTATATTCTTTATTAAGAAGAGGGGAAAAAAAGCATCTGTAGTTAGAGGCTTCATTCTTGCTTATGGGAGGAAGCCTAATACATGTTTTCTGTTCACTTACCTGGAAGAAAGTGCTTAGTAATTTCATGTCCCTTTTGCAAAGAAAATTCAAGAAAAGACAGTAAAAGCCTTGTTGCTTTTAACAAACACTGTTGAATATTTCTGAATTTGTATGCAAAGGGAGAGCTATCAAATTCAAGTGTGAATATGAAAATAATACTGTTATGGTCTGTAATCTCATCTTTGTGAAGGTCTTAAACTGGAAAAGCCTTAATAAATTCAGCTTACAGAATCCACAGCTGTATTATAAGCTGAAAGATAAATGAAGGAAGGCAAAGGTGAAGAAGTTGGTTTTGGCATGAGTGACGTGGTGGTCTGGGCCGCTTTTGAAGTTGGAGGTGGACTCTGGAAACTCTGCTGGCAGAATGACTGTGATGGCTGTTTTTGGGACGTGATAATGTCACCCTGTTCATACTGCGCTCCCGTTTTGGAAATGCAGTTATTGTACAGTTCTGAAAGTCTACCTGTCTCTGGGGGTGTTCTGTATGTGTTACCATGTTGGAGATGAACAGGTGAAATGTAACCATGTTTAGTTCAGTGGATCTGGCTGTACTCTGGGTAAATAGGTTTTGCCAAGTAGTGGAAAGGATTTCTCACTTTGCCTTGATTCTGGGACAGAAGCTGTGTATCCATTTTACATTAGTCTTCATTAGAGGCAGATTTTTCCTGTAATTTGGTGTTCCTGCAGGAATCTGAATGTGATACTCATGTTCTGTCATTAGGCAGCACTGGATTAATTTCCTAAAGTTGAATTGAATCAGACATGTGGATTATGAGAGGGGTGGGCTGGGACTGATTCTCAGGTAACAGGAGAAAATCTGATAGCTCAGAGGCAGAGTGGTCAGGCCACAGTATTGCCACTTTGCTTCTTAAAAAAAAAATCATCTTGCTGCCGTGTCATGGTTATTATGATGGTCCACTGGGAGAGATGTCTGTGCTGTCAGCAGTCCTGTGTTCTTGCCAGCCTTAAGTGTTTGGAGAGAAGTTGTGGGATGACCCTTGCATGGTCACAGGGCAACTTCATCCAGCAACCTACTCTGGTCTAGTTATAAAATAAAGTAAGGCTAGGTTATTGAAGCTGAGTCAGATCTGTCAAAACGTCCTGAGACAATTAAGCTAATGCATCTCTGAAGGTTTCTTTTTGCACGTAAAATGAGCTATTTCTGTTTAGTTATTCATTGCTTTAAGTGTTCTGGGGCTTGCATTTATTACTGTATCTGCTGAAGAACTTCCTGATGTGCAGGGAAAAAGTTTATACTACTAAGTGAGACAGGCTATGTAGTGTATAACAAAATTACAGACTTAAATTAATTGGAAGTAGTAACTTTAAAATAAAGTTTGGACTACACTAAATTTCATATTCAGATCTGAAGTGCATCCTTGGGGCTTTTATAGTGAGATGAAAAATACTGAATAGGAGTAATTTGGTAGGAAATAGGTACTGTTCCAAACTTAAGAAACTGCAGTGAGATTCCTGGGGTAGTGGTGGGTTTGGGGAAACACAGGTTGTGTTCTGACTTTGCTGCTCGCTGAGCTGGATTACTGTGGGCAAACTGCTTCAGCTTTTTGCCTTATTCCTCATACCTGCAAAACACGGACAGTTTCACTGCTGGTTAAGTGCCTTGATAGGTATTCTGGAGTCTCCTATAAGAGCTACATGGGGCTGGGGGTATAAGGGAATTTCAGCAAAAGTACTTTCCCCTCAGGAAAAAGAAAATAATGAGAAGTGTGTAATTCCTGGCATTATAAATATCCTGTAGGTATCTACATTTCATCTGAAAGCAGTGGCTTTCCTTGTCTTTGGTTTCTTTTCTATTTTCCATTCCACTGGAGCACTGAAAGTTCAGTATCCAAATGCCCTTGCTGTTGGGAGGCTTTTGATTGTGTGTGTGTGTCCATCTCTCCTACTACTTTGCAAGTCTGTGGATTTTGCTCTGTGCATTGGTGATAGAAAATTCACTCTCTAAGTGCAGACTTCTACGCTACTCCTTAAATTTACCTGCCCAAACATTACCTGCAAGTAGGGTTGCAGTGCTGGGAGGGTAGCCTTGTTGTCTTACACAGCGGGAAAGCACACCCCTTCAGTTTGTTTTAAGTAAGGAAATTTAAATCTTAAAGCTCAATTTAAATAGGAAGAGTAGGAATTAAGGTGGGTGGATGAGGAGATGTTGTGATGCTTATGGATCTACCAAGTACTTTGTGGGAATGTGGCAGGGAGGGAGGAATGACATCTGTGGTATAGAAAGTCTTTCTGAAGCAGTATGTGAAGTTGAGTGTAGCAGCTGGAGCATCCTTGAAAAGTAAATCTCAGATAGTTTCTCTGCTTTCCTTCTTGGAGGGTGAAGATTTTCTGCATGTTTGTGTATCTTCACTGCTAGTAACCTCAGCTGTACCAGTTGAACACACAGAGTAAACCTTGTTTAGGAGATGAACAGTCTCTCTTTGGTTTTTCCCTCTTGCTTGTGGTTTCCGTTCCTGAATTCTTCAATCTGTAGTTGGATTACAGGCTGAACCATATTTCCATTTAAGCAGCCCCTAATAGAAGGGCACTTGCTATTTGAGAACTACAAAATTAAGAGATTGTAAGGAAGATGTTTCTGCTCAGGGCTGAGTATACTGCCCTCAGGTAGAGTAGGCCCATGAAGTTTGCTAATATAAAACACAGCAAGCAGCTCACTTACTTATCACGCACTTGTTTTGTGATAGATCCACTATAGCTGAGGGCAATCTCAGTTTCACTTCACTGCTCAGAGGTAAATTCTTATTTTTTTACACTAGACAATCTTGCTCAAGGCAACTTACCTTTCTGTGTTCTAAATTAATTTTTTTCAGAAGTACAGTCAGTGTGGATATCGCCAGTTTGCTGAGCTGTTCAAGTGTCGCTGTTTTCATATACAGAGCTTTTTTGTTTGTTTGTTTTGATAGCTGGTAATGATCCTTCTGTTACTATGTGTTTTTAAAGGGCAAAACATCATCCTTATACCAGTTCTAGCCTCTCCTAAAGTTTACAAGCCATTGCAAGAAACAATTAAGAACATACTATTCACTTTAAATCAGTTTCCTGCTCCTAATGCTCTGGTATGCACCAGTTCCTTGTTAATTAAAGCAAGTGAATTTTTTTTTCATTTAAAAACATGACTTCTGCTAGTGAAATGTAATTTGGTGTTGTCTACCCATAGCATTTCCCATCTAGCTCATCTATTTAATGCAGTCATTCAGTCCTGTTTGGACTGAGTGGGAAGACTTGAAAGCAGGATTGACTGATACTGTGCTGGAGGTGAAAAAATATTGGTTTTTAGGCATTACTGCAATGGGGCCATGTTTTCACTTGCTTGATACATTTTTTGAATCCCGGTTTGATTCCTTTTTTCTATTGAGTTGGTCAGGTAAGGAGCATGTCCCTGATGAGGCCTCAGCTCAGTGGACATATAACAGTGGCTGAAGTGAGTGTTCATGAACAGTGATAAGGGTTTGTTTTCTTCCTGGTCTTTTAGTTTCATCCTTCAGTGTTGCAAAACCTGGCATTTTTTCAGATGTGTACTTCTGTCTATGCTTATTTTCTTGTCTCAGTCTTGATAAGATGGGTTAGATCAAGACAGATGCCTGTTGGCGAAACAGGAGTGACGCATGAATTAGGACAAAATGAGCCGAGACTCTACCAGTGACATTGATGCCTTGGGAAGGCTGACCTGGAACAGAGACTGGACAGAGCTAAGAGTATGAAGTAGGTATTTACTGAAAGACCTTTAAGGATACACCTTGGGCAGGACAAGAGCCTGGCCAGGGCCACACTCAAGATGGACCCAAAATGGTCACCAAAATGGATGACCAGTCAGTCACGAGGTCTCACACTTTTGTAAGTTTTGGTCCATTTGCATATTGGGGTTAATTTTCCAGTTAGAGCGTCAGATTATGAAATCCTATCCTTCTTGTTTTCTCTCTTCAGTCCACCATTGTTTGTTTTTGGGCCTGAAAACTTGTAACCGTTGTCCTTGGTCTCCATCTGGGAAAAGATTTGTCTACTTACTCTGTGACGAAGGCCTACTAACACTTACTTTGAGGCTCAGAACGACACACCTAGGCAGCACAGAATCTGAAAAACATCAAAGCTAAAACTTAAGGCATCAACATGTTGCTGTGTTGGAGAAATGCATAAACCCCAGTAAAAGTCAGATAATCTTGTGAAGAATGTCACACCCATGGCACCTAGGATGAATTCAGGTTTTTCACATTAGCACTCAAGGTAAAGGTAAACTAAGCCTCATGAGGTATGTTTTGAAAATCAGTGGGATTTAAGATGCTATGGGCTTATGTTGTCCCTTCACAAAAGAGTGTTTTGGAGACCTCATTTTTCCAGGTGTCCTGTGACCAGCTCTTAGTTGCTTCAGAAGCAGGAAGTGTTTAGAACTCTTCCTTCCATGTATCTCAAAGTGTGTATTTGGAGAATGATTAATTTATGGTGAATTGGGGTGTTTCCTGGAAAATGGCAACACTCAAAGGTGAAACTGAGAAGAAGGAAGATTGAGACTGAACATACAGAAGAAATGAAGGTGGTGAGGAGCTTAACAGGTTGTCCTGGGAAGCTGTGAATAACTCATCCCTCAAGGTGTTCCAGGACAGGTTGGATGGGGCTTTGAGCAACCTAATGAAAAAAAAAGGTATCCTTGCCTGTGACAGGGTGTGTGGACTAGATGATCTTTAAAGGTCCCTTGCAACCCAAAAAGTTCCATGATTGAATCAAGTGAGTTTGCAGGGAATTTCTGTTCTTAGAATGTGGCTCTTTTAGTTGAGAGAAATAAGATAAATTAGTGGGGAGCAGGGACATCAGATAGCAGAAATAGTTTAACAAGTTTTAAAACATCAAGTTTTATCCACATGATGGGAGAGATCCTTTTGGGGATGGGAGAAGGCTGTTGTTGGGGTGATGTGTAGTCAAACTGCTTGGGCCAAGTGTGCAATTAGGATCTGAAATAATGGCTCCCATGCTGAATATCAGTGTTTCAGCCTGCTTGCTTCAGGACAGGCAGGGTTGTTTGGAGGTGGAATTGTTAATGTAACATGTTATTTTTTCTATCAGTGCCATGCTGAATTTTGCTGGGAGGATATTAAATGTGTGGTAAGAGTGGGTAGTGCATGTGACCCAAGTATAAAAGGAAAAATTGATCTATCTATAGTAGTATAACACTGTTCTTATTATTCTTGTACAGTGCAAGATGCGCACATTTTGGCTGAGATCCAATACAAGGAATTGCAAGTGATATTTGACCTGCTGGCAGATTTTATTTTTCCGTTTAAAAACTTTGGCCAACTTGATTTCCTGATAGATTTTTCTTTTGTCTGCTTCATTGAAGTAATTCCATAAGTGTTAATATTTCACCAAATTTCTAACCAAAACCATAATTATCTACAAATGTTATGATTTCTCTTCTGAATTTTAACAGGGAAAAGATGACAACCCTACAGCTTTCATTGGAATGGATTTTTTACATTGTCATTTCATTGTTGTAATGTATTTAAATTAATTAGTTCTGGTTAAGAAGTAAATATTGAAAATATTATTTAATACAAATTGCTTTATTGTCCTGGTTTAGGGTAAATTTGGAAGGAAAACCTCCAAATGGGGCTCCTCTGGAGAGCAAACCCCAAATGGCCCCTCCCCCAGCTGGTCCAGGAAAAAAAAATTCCTCAGAGAAAAGTGGAAAAAACTATTTATTTAACAAAAAAAAAACTGCCCACAAGCATAAGAAATTAATAATACGAAACAATAAAACCTCTCACTGCTCCGAAGAGAGATGGTGAAACTGAGAGTCCTTGCTGGGAGTTCGCTCAGCTCTCTCTCAGTTTTATCAGTCCCAGTTCCTTCGGCGCTGGAGAATGCCGAGGTCCAGGCCCCGGTGGGCCACAAGTGCAGCTCCTGGTGCTCCTCTGGGTTTTTCAGTCCACAGTAGATTTAAACAGTCCCAAGAAAAAAAGGGAAAAAACAGTCTAGGAAGCTTTTTCTTGCCCCAGCTAGCTAAACTAACTAAAAGGAAAAAAAAACCTCTCTCTGGTGTCCGTGCGCTCGGTGAACACACACCGACCAAGGACGGAAAAAAAAAGTGCAGAGGAGTGAATAGTTTTCAAAACAAACTGCGCGCTTCTTCTTTCCCTGCTCACTCTCAGAACCAGTCTTAAAGGTACAGAATACACAGCATACACAGAACAGACGATTGGTGATACAGGCATCATAGTCACCCTAGGACATTTATGTACCAAAATATTTTGAGTTTTTGTGTTGTTATTGGGAGAAGGTCCTGGTATGGTCAACAAAGTTGAACTTATTTCCAAGTAATACCAGATCAGCTACCTGTTATCTCTCTTGTTAAAGAGTATCAGAACAAAAAGCTTGAAACTGCAGAGATTGTTGTTTTTGAACTAAAAAAAATTATGTTGTGATTATTGGATTAAAAACTGTTTTACTCTGTTGTGCTAGCAGCATTTTGAGAGTGTCTGTCTAGCTCTCATTCATAACTGGGACAGGTCTGAAGTGTTAATAATACTCAAGTACTCCTGAATCAGTTTGTTACATGTTGAAGTACCACTGCAACAAATAAAGCGGCATTTTAATTAGTTTCTGATACTCTGGTTTGCAGGCTTAGGTTCTAAATGTGCAGGATATTCCGCTGCTTTTTCATGCATCGTTACCAAAAAACAGAGTAAGTGGGCTATTTTGTTGTTGAAACTAGCTATTAGCAGTCTCTTTCACTCAGGAAGGGTTGTGTTGAAATATTGGCTTTCTTCTAAAGTGCTGTGATTAATGAGGAAAGCTAATGCACAGGCCTGGCTCTGGTTAGTGCTAAGATTGCTTAGAAAAAATAGACTCTTTTGTAGTAGTATGAAATCTTATGATAATTAAGCAGAAGTAGCTACATTTGTTGATAGTTACCAGATGCTTACCATCTGACAGTTTCAAACTCTCAGAACTGGTAGGTATTTGCTATCCAAACTTTAGATACAGGAAAATAGCAGTTAAAAACAGTTGCTCTGCTCATCAGATCTGGGACTTGTTTCATTACTGCATTGAGATTATTGCAGCCCTCATTGCTAGTATGAGTCCCGGATCATCATCTTCACTTTTTTCCTAGAATGTAGGAATTGGATGGCACATTTATACTTTTATCTATTAAATTTCTGTCTTGCTTCTTTTGTGCATCAAGGAGAGGAAGTTAGTCCTCTATTTCTAGTTTACTGTTCTTTTTTTTTTTTTGGCGGTATTGTAGTTTGTAGATTAGTGAAGCTGACCTTGAAGTTAAAAAAAAGGGAAGAAGAAAACACATCTCCTTTTTTCTCAGCTCTTTCATTTACATGATCTTTAAATAACTTGGGTAAAAATCACTAAACTGCACTCTAAAATCCACATCTGCTCTTGGATGAACAGACCCTGCACTCTGCCCAAGTTGCCGGAGTCTGGAAATCAGTCCAGCCTTAGATGTTTGTTGCAGATGTTTTTCTTGTGGCAGGATTGATTTTTCTGGAAAGAGTCCTTTTTAAAAAGGTCACCCATTTGCTGCCACAGTTAAATGTGAATTTCAAATGGGTGTATCTTCCATGCTGTTTGGCATATCAGTGTTTGGCAAAAGGAGAAGCTTGTCCTGATCTGCTTTGACCACAGGGCTGTCTGTAAGTACTTTTCAGTTTCCTTATGCTGTTGCCTGTGAAACTTGTATTTCTAGAGGTTTGTGTGGTGTATAAACTTCAACTGCATTGGAAACCTATATGGCTGATAAGTCAAAAAGTGACTAAAAACTTGGTGTATTAGTGTGCTTCATTTCCACAGCCCTTGTAGGGTTGTCCCTGATTCTGTGGGAACTGTATGGCAAATTACCTTTTGTTTCAAACACATAGTCACGTCCTTAAAAGAGGAATGGAGCTGTCTGCTGTCAGTTATAAACCTTACATCCTTAACCAGCCAAACTGTATGTCATGTTAAGCAGTGGCACAATTTGAAGAATCAATGTCTTCTGATGTTTGTCACTGCTAGGAAGACACAATTGAACATCCGCATGCCAAACTCCATAATGGATCTTGTGACCATTACTAGTGTTGTCTTGTAATCCAGTAATGTGGTCTGCACACAATCCTATTCTTCAGGGTCTTTTCTCCCTTTCCTTCCTACTTATGTATTTGAAAAATGCTTTAGAAAGTGCCATTTTATTTGTTCCTGTCCCCCTGCCCCTCAGTCATTGCACTAGCAATAACAAACTGTATTAGTTTGATGTAGGCTGTTCTTCAGATTTAGGTCTCTGATCACAGCTGCTTGGGCTGTTGATTCATGGGGATATGTATGCAGCAGGGATACCTAGCAATTTCTTCCCTCAAGCCCCCTCTTGTCAGTGTAAGCCCTACTCAGAATGGTTAAATACAGAATGATGACCACTTGTATTTGTATCCCATAAGATAAAGATATACTTAGATTTAACTGGTGCCCCTTGAAAATTGGGTAGCAACTTCCTAAGAGTGTTGGCTTCCAGGAAGGTTTGGTTTGTTTCTGTCAATATTAAAATTGACTAAGAAATTTAATTTACTTTATCTCCTGGATTGTGGTAGCACTTAAGAGGAGTTACTGTAGATAAAGTTAGAACTTTCCTGTTAGGACTGGTGAAAGAGGTGGGGTTTTTTCTTTCCTTTGTGGGTTTTTGTTTTGCGGGTCTTGGGGTATTTCGGCTTTGGTTTTTGGTTTGTTTTTTTTATTGTTGTTTTGCTTGATTTGGGGTTTTGGTTTGGGGGGGAGGGGGAGGTGTTGTAGGCATGTAGAAGCAGTACCTCACATGTAGCTGTATAACTTTATCCAGAGAGCTGTTACCAGTGGCTCAACATCACTGTGCTTTGTTGCGAGGGGAGTACCTACATGTGCTCTTGTTTGCAGAACTCTGAGGTACAAAGCTGAAGCAATTGCTGCAGGTTTTGGGATGATGTCATCTATTTGGATACTGTAGTAAAAGCATGGAATCCGATTTGTACTGTAGTGAACTTACCAGCTTTTTGCTGAGAGATGTCATAACAGATCTGAGCTGTGTAGCAGTGGTTGAACATTTAGATAGATGAAGCTTTGATATGAGAAACTTTACTTTTGTTTTCTCTTAGCAACAGGCACTGTTGACTTCTATTTTTGCTGTTTTAAGCTATATATACAGAACCCTGATGTTGGTTATAGCCCTTCACTTGCACTGAAACAAATAGGTACAGTGAAAACTGAAAATGCTGTATAAATTTTGAACACCTGTGACCATTAGAAATCAATCACTTGAATTGAAGTGATTTTTACTTTTTTCTTTATTGTAAAATCAGTAGTGCATTAACGTAATGTATGCAGGAAATTTTTTTTTTACTTCTTCTGCCTTTTGTTTTTGTAGTTTTCAGACTGAACGATGCATCCTTAATAGTGTATAGACTGCACAATATGTATTAGCAGGTAAAATGGAAATTGCAAGATCAGGTCTCTTTCTCTGAAAATTGTAGATGTGCTTATTTGATTATGGTTGATAACTTAAGGCATTATGGTTTCCTTTCACCCGTAAGTTACTCATTTTTCATTTATCTGAATTTTAGCTGGAAATTACTTTAGAGAATTCACGTGGTCTGGAATCTAGACATGCTTGCACCCCAAACTCAGGAACACAGCAGCAAGAGTCCAGTTCTTCTTGCCAAATAGTTAAATTGGTTTGAATTATCACAAATCTTTATTCATGATAGAGGTATCATTAATGGTAGGATACTTCCAACTTGTCTAGTCAGAACTCCTTCTGAAAGAAAAGGAATGAAGATACAAACTCATGAGAAAGTAGAAGAAACATTGAAATAAAAGCAAAAACCCACTCCATCTTCCCAGAAGCTCTTAATGAGTCACTCTTTGTAATAATTTTTTTCTTCTGTGCTGTTGATGAGACTCTCCCTTTGGCATTGCCTTCTTGCACCAAGTCATGCTTTCCTGTGTTCTCCTTGTCTGGTAGCACAAGTAAATGTCATTCACGTTTAAGTGATGACATGCCCAGTGGATTGCCTTGGTCACCTCTATCTCTTCAAGCCATTCCAGCTCATCACCTCTCTGTACCAGTGTTGTGGTTTTGAAAGCAAAACAAGAGAGGCTCCAAGTCAGAAATACAATTTAATAGGAAGAAAAGAAAGAAAAAGGTAAAATAAAATAAATGCAAAGAAATACAAAAGACCACTGACAGAGTCAGAATACAACCTGATCAGGGTGATTTTCCTGAAGCAGTGATCCTGTAGAAAAGGTCTGGTAGCTCGAGTCCTCTGGGAATCCAGTGGGTAAGCCCCCCGTACTGTCCCAAACCCCAGATTATATCCAGGTGAGAACACTTTGTTCCTCCCCTTGGGCGGAGCATCTCACAATAGGATGTAGGTCCTGCAGGGGGATCCTTGATAGCCCATTAAACAGAGATAACTCCAGAGGGTGTTGAGTCATGGGCAAGGCATCTGATGGGCCATTAGCAGAAGATAACCCTGAAGGAAGGGTTCCGGGAAGAGCACTGCTCCAACAATTGAATTCAGCAGATCGTTAAGATGGTGATAGAATACTTTGAGCATATCCTACACTATAACCCAGGACAGCCAGTTGTGGCTGTCATCAGTTTTGCCTTGCCACTTCTGTTTCTGTGTTTTTGTGTTGTTGTTTGTTGTCATGGTTGTTTCCCTGTCCCCCCTCCCCTTCTGTCATGATCGCTCTGAGGTCCCCTGCCCTCATCCTGGGCTCTTGCCATGCTATGTTCCTCTGAGTGGCTGGTTTTAAGAATGCTGACATGCTGCCTCAGTGTTACTAAGTAAAAAATGATGCAGATGAATCTAGAGGAGTTCACTTCAGGTTGTTTCAGTTCCTTGTAAGTTTTAGGTACTTGCAGCCCTGATCTTCTCTGTGGACAGTTGGCCAGAACCAAGAACAAGGGAGTGAGGCTAGGGAGGTCTACATTTGTAGAAGAGCGCTTGTAGGTGGCTGTAAGAGCACCTTTTAGTACTCTGGAACTAACTCTGGTTCCTCTAGGGCAGGAAAAGTGTTGAAAAAGTTTTTTTGTACTCTGTCAATTTACAATATGCAATATCAGGCCAAAATCCACGCCACCATGTGCTGTTACCATCAATGCCCTTCAGTATCTTGTTCTGGAGTCTAGCGATCAAAGGGAACCATAGTGGTACTTCACTTGTCCATCATCTGATTTGGAATAAAGCTTTGGAAGCAGTCCAAATTTCAAAGTATATTTCAAAATGAGTGGTAGCAAAAATATGCAAACTTTTACTGCACGGCGTAATGAATACTCAGATGATGCGCAGAATCATAGTAACAACATGAGTAACCACCTAACTGGATGCAAATACTCTTTTCCCAGCCAGGAGGACAGAGCAACAGCAACATGCATGTAGCAGTGGTCCCTGACTAGCCTGTCAAATCTGATTAGTCATAAAACACTATTTTAATTAAACCTTCTTTGTGAAGGAGGTAATGAAATGTGGCTGGCAGCCTGTTCTTATGTTACTGTGTGTGGTGCTTAACAGTTTTGTTTGCTAATAAGTGCCTTCTGAACTAATGGTGTCTTAATAAGTGCACACTCACAGTGCATCAGGAAGACCTGTGTGATATAAACTCAAACGCTATGTGAATCTAAATTGACTGGCTCTGGAAATTATCCATTTCATGACTAGCTTGCTGCTAATGTGCCTTAGCTAGTTCTGTGGTTAATTAAGCGGTTGCATATGGCAGAGGAATTACTTTTCCACTGCATCTTGAAGTTAATGCAGATGCCAGGTCAGCATTAGGATTTTACTACAGGCTGGGCAGCAAAAGCAAGATATGTATATCTTATGTGGGATGACACTGAGACTTTATGCAGCTCCAGAGTGATAGGCTACTGCAGAACTCCTTGGAAGCTGGATGTGCAGTTTTGGCTTGTTGGGATTTATACACATTGCCACTCATGTCCCTGGAGCAGTAACTGGTGCTGCCTTGAGCAAACCCCCTTATCAACTTAATTTGACAAAGTGTGGATGATACTTTCTCTAATAAGAAGTTTTCGAAATCCTCTAAAAAAGGAGTTGCTTTTCAGTCTGAGGTAGTAACTAGAAAAAAGAACTTTGAGAAATTAAAAGAAGTCTGTAGAGGCTTTGTCCCATGTTCAGTGGAGAGTGGGCAGTGCTTGCACCCAGTGCCACGCAGTCTCTAGTGGCAAACAGAGGACTGGTGAGGATGTGAAGGCTGTATGATTTTACATGTCACCTGGCTTTTTCACTAAAAAACAAATCCAGTTGACAACTTTATTGCTATTCTCACACAGAGGAACTACCGACACAGCAGCTTGTCTGGCAGTGAAACCTGGGTCTGAAAGTGCAGCTATTTCATGTGCTGTTGTCTGCAGTCTGGGCACGGGGACCGGTAAGGCCTGTTCAGCTCCAGTGGTTGACATGCAGCTCTACTGGGTAGTCTGGTGGCTTTGCCCTTGATATCCTTCCTTGGATGGCAGGCTTGGCACTGTTTCACCTCCTTTTTTTCAATCTCCTTTTCTTTCTGTCTTTGAAGCCTTAATGTTTCGTTTGCTTCTGGGAACCAGGTGCCAGAACTAGTTCCTGGCTTAGTGGAATAGTTTCAGACATAATAGCACTGCTGAGAGAGGTTGGTGAGTTCTGAAAAGAGCTTGACAAATATTGAGCAGGATGACACACAGTTTTTATGTGCAGTGTGCACCTGGGACTTGCCCAGCATGACTCACTTCCCCATGGCCCAGCATCTGCCCACTGTGTTTCACAAAGTCTGGTTGCACTTGGGTAATCTTTGTGCAGCTTTGGCTTTAGCTTTGTGTAGGATTCCCGTTAGCCAGGGCTGGTTCACCTGTTGGTTTTGACATGATGTTGAAAAGGATCTTTGCACTGCAAAAGGGACTTTTCCTAGAGTACTTGAAACTGGCTCTTCTTGTCCTCAGTCCTGTCACCAGCAGCAAGGAGGAAATAGCTAAGCTGTGTAATCCTCACCTTCCTTTAATATGTAATGTTTGGAGTTGGAATCTGCAATGGGAAGAGTGAGCCCCAAGAATCCTTGACTGGGGAGTGATGGGTATGTTGTGCTCTGCTGTCTGTGGGGATGCACCAGAGGCCTCCATGGTTTTGAAGAACACCTGTTGGGCATTTCAGTCTGTGAGCTGGAGAACTTCAAAGACAAAGGGCAACTCTCAGTCTTTGTCATGCATAATATTACAAGGAGCACTTAGAAATAAATTCAGTTACTCTAGGAATTATGCTGTGATGTCTTGAGATAGACCTTGTGATGTACTTCTAATCTAGCAAAAACCCCATGTTATCAAGTATACCATAAGCATCCTGGAGCAGAGTTCTAGCTGACAGCTAAGTCTATCTTATTATGAACAACTCTTTTCATGAGGCAGGCCTGCTCTCTGTTAAAAACTGTCTAGGCACTTCTGTGTTTACCATCTTGACCATGTAGGGTTTGCATCCAAATTTTAGAAGTTGTTGCTAAATGCTGTGGGCAGTGGATGGGGCCTGTTCTCACTGGTTTCTTGTGTGTATCCAACATATCCTCCTCATGGTACCGTTTATCTTTTACCTGTTTTGTGCATTGCCCAGTATGTCTAGATGAGTGCCATGCTGGCTAACTGGCTGCGTACCCAGTATGGTAGTATCCCTTTTTTAGAGCAGCAGGGATTAAACTGAAGAGGATCAGTGTGGTATTTCCAGTATTCCCTTAATGCCAAGGGAGGCAGGGTGTACTTCATGAGGCTGGGACAGAGCGGCCTCTGAGTGCTGTGATCTGTAACTGTCTGTCTTCCTCATCACCCTGATTGTGTCTTGGCTGTTTGCTGTTTTGGTTTGGGCTTTTTTTTTTTTTTTTTCCTTTATTTTGCTATTTCAATTATCAGACCCTGGGCTAAGTTGTCTGCTCAACTGGTTTCAAGGCTAAAAAATGTTTGCTTAACTGTCTTGGGAACAGACATCAGGTGTCTGCAATGTGTTCCATAACCTAGAGATAAGACTCTGTAGCTGCACAGACTCACTCTGTGCTACATATACAAAGTTGTTCAAGCTGTTTTAAAATGTTTTTCAGGTTCTAAATGGCTTCGAAGAAGTTGGGATCCGACTCTCATGGTAAGTGAAATTTGGCGTCCGTGTCTTTTCAACAGGATTAATCCTACTATTGCTGCTGGCTAATGTCCTAGCCTAGACAGTCCATAGAGACTAATCTGTTTAGCCTCTGAGTAGTTTTTTGTTAGGAATGAAGTGCCTTGGCTTCCTTCTTGCATAGTTGCTTTCTGATGCTGTGTTTGCCTGTTCTCTCATTAAGCTGAAAATCAGTCTCTGGCTGTTCCCTGTTCCTTCATGGTAGAATAACACATTCTCCTTCCCCAACAAATTCCCCTTCAAAATCAAAGCTGAACTGCTCTGGTGTTTGCTGAAGTGGACACTAGATCTGTAGCATCTTCCTGTGGAAGTCACATGAGAAGTTGAATTGAAAGTGAAGCTTTTAATACAGCATTGAATTGTGCTTCATTTTTGCTCAGCCATGAATTTCTTTCCTAAATTGGACTAACCTGGTTCAGAAGGCAGGTGAAGAAGAGATTCTGTTTTTCTGTCTTCTACATATGACCTGCAGGTGATTGGTATCATAAGTTATTTGCCTGTAATGTCCTTATTTTTTTAGAAAATGGGGTGTAATTTGAGTGTAATTAATATTGCTGTGGAACATTAAAGTTCAGTTGGTTGTATGTAATGTGGCTTCCTCAAATCAGTAATCATGACTTTTCAGGCTATCAAAACTAATGCTTTTAGAAATTCAGCCTTGATCTTACTAGATAAGTTTTCCAATAAAAGGGTCCTGAGGAATTCCATTTTTCCTGGAGCTTTTTATTCAGTCTTGCAGGTGTAGTGTTGAAGAACGAAATAAGAAATGTCACACTTAAATACTGGGTTAAGGATCAATAAAAATAGCCTATCAAAACTTCAGTTTTAGATGGTCTCCTCCTTTGCTGTGGCCCAATGACCCTGCTGCAAGATAACTAATTTTTTCATTTGGTAGTTGCCAGCTCTTCAGTAGTTGCTTCTGTATCTGTAAATAGTCTCTGTGAACATTCTGATCTGTTTGTCTCTTATGTCTGTTTTTATTTTTCTCCTCACCTAAACAGACTAGCAAAGGCTGCTCAAGGCTAGAATTCAACATGTTTTAAATATGTCCCAGAACAGTATGGTATGGTGGAACATGGTCCCGGCTTCAAAATAACAAAGTCCAAACAAATGGAGCTGCCTGGTTAACTTGTCTGCTCCTTTGTGTACCCTCTGTTCCTAATCACACTGTCACAGTACTGTTTCTGAGGAGTAGTAGAGCAATTTCTTTGTCTTAATTATGTCTTAAGAGGTCATCAGGGCAATTGTTTCAGTCCTCTGTTATCATACTGAGTGAGTTTTGGCTTACTGTGGAGCATCCATCCCCATGGCTGCCTTCAGCTCCATGTCTCTGGCAGGCTGATGAAATCAGCGAATATAGTTGATGTATCTCTTGTGTTTATTGTTGAACTGCTTATTAGAGGTCAGAGGGCTGTCACTGAATTACAGAATGGTTAAGGCTGGCAGGGACATCTGCAGATTGTCATGTCCAAACCCCTGGAAGGGTCACCTAGAGCAGGTTGCTCAGGACCATGCTCAAATGGAGATGAAGATGGAAACACAAGGTATGAGTGGAGGGAAAGGAATCCCTTTTCCTGTGTGGGTTTTGCCAAGTGTGACACTTCAATATTTCAGTATTGTATTTTGTATTTTTGCTGTTGCTATACAATTTCAAAGCTTTTGAACTCTGATTTCTGACAATTATATAAGTGGTTCGTGTGACTACAACAACTAAGTTCCACATGGTTTCAAAACTGTTTCCCATTCATAACTGGTAACTGGGTTTTTTGGGGGGTTGGTTGGTTGTTTCCATGTTGGTGCCAAACTGAAGGAAACTTCTGTGGGTTATACTGAAGTGAAGAGAAATCCTATTGTTATAGTAGTTTGTTGTGCCAGGAATGTAGTACGGAGCACAGTGGCAGAGACCAGGCCAACAAGTATACTTTGCCAGGCCTGTACTCAGAAATTACTCAGTATGCTTTAAACTGATACAAGGATGAAGTGGCTAACAGACTTACTAGTAACAGTTTTGTAAAAACTTTAGTCATTTCACTTGAACATGTGACTGTTGTAGCAATGTCTGTCATAATACCTTTTTTATGTGGGTTTTTCCTTACTGCTCTGGAATGTGGCATTTAAAACAATTTGCAGCCTTTACTCCTCAGTGTGTTCAGTGTGATCCGCTCACAAAAAGAAAAGAATTCTTGGCTCTCTGGATACTTAGCTTCACCAAGCTAGTACTGTTCTGATTGGGCTGGGACAAACTGAATTCTTTGTGCATAGGTGTTTTGCCATCAAATGTCCTAAACCATTTGAGGCGTTTTTAATACGTGCTAATGGGCTTTTTCTCATAGTTATATTCAGGATGAGGTTATAGCAAGGGTTGTAATTAAAAAATCGGTATACTGAGGAGAAAGTAGGATGTTTTTATTCCTTAGTCAGGCTTCTGAGCTGGCAGCTGTCAATATAGCTAGTCTAAGTATGCTTAGTATTTTTTATTTGCTGTGCAAAACAAGATTGCTGGTATGTAAACAAAAAAGTTTGTGCTTGTATCCTCTGCAGCTGGTATCTGCTTCAGGTGTAGCTGTACAAGTGGAAGTGGCCACTACATATTGTCAAGAGGTCTAGTAAGACACGGATTTGCAAGCTGAGCAATTTGGGCTAGGAGATCCCTGCAGAGAGGTAATCTTGCTGTGCTTAGATCATCTGGCTTAGAGCAGGACTTCTGCCAGTGGGACCAAGCAGGCTGTGGTAGCAGCAGTTGGCAGATCTGGTTTTCTGATCTGGCCATGATTTACCACTCTGGCTGCGGAGCCTGCCACAGTTATTTCTGTATAAGAAAATGCTTTGGCCTATCAGGCTCTCGAATTATCAGCTCAGGTACAACTCGGATGCTGTGTTGCAAAGAGTGGTAAGCGAGGTGCTGTCTGTGTGCAATGCTTGGGTATGTGATTCCCAGTAAGGATCACTAAAAATACTGTTGTCTTCTACCTGAAGCATTTTTTTTTCATCCTGGAGGTGCAGATGGGATGTAGGTTGTTCATCCTGATCATTTCAAAGTGTCCTAGTAGGACTCTGTGACCCCCCAGTGTGTGTGTAGTGTGAGAGCTCAAGTAATTACAGCATAGAAGCCTTTAACTGCAAATTGACAGGATGTTCTTGTTTATGAAAGTTGCTCAGCCTCTGGGAGTCTGTGGCTGCCTTGTAGATGAATCAACAGTGAGGGAACACAAACAGTACTTAAACTGCCTATGAGTATGAAAATGGGTCAGATAAAAACAGCAAGTCACAGTGCATTAAGCAACGGCTTGGTCACTGAACACCATCTTAGATGTTGCCACTATGGTCTTCCTGTATTTTTATCACTCAGGAAGAAGCTACAAATGATTGTAGGTCCTCAGGTTGTTACACATGCCAGAAACCTTGCCTGTGATTCCAAAAGCTTAGACCAGTGATCCAAGAGACCACCTTCAGTTAATGGAAAAGCTGTTTAGTTTGTATTTTGGGTTTTCTCATACTTCTTCACAGTCACTCAAGGAAAACACATGAATAGTCTGGCTGCTTGGAGGTGGTTGAGTTCTAAGTGTTTTTGCCTTGAGAATTTGCAGGACAAGTGTCATCCTAGAAGAAAAATTAGAGATGTAGAGCCTGATAAAGTTAGATTGCCTTCTTTCAAAAACTGGAGTTGCTGTGTTAAATAGCCTTAGTCTTTCACTGTGTTTTGTTTAAAGTGGAATGGCTTTGGTTCATTGCTTTGCCTTTGTGACCACTTCAGTCCAAATGCTACTTACTACTTGTATGTCAAAACCTGGATTGTGGTTTATCTTAGTTGTTCTAAAGCTGGGTAGTTTTAAAATCTCTTTTGAGTATGACAAAAAATAATGGATCTTTTTATAGAGAGAGAATACAGTGTTCAGGAGAGCTTCAGCATCCAGTTGTGTAAGAAGTGTCACAAAGGAAACTAAGATTCTGGTTGCATTGATGTCAAAATCTGTGGATTGTGGTTGTGACAGGGTTTGCCTTTTTTTTTTTCTTAACAGTTATGGGCTAGAATTTAGGAATTAAGCAAACTCTTAGGAAACTCCCTAAACTAAACTTAGACACTGAGGTCCAAACAGCTTCAAACTCCATTTGTGTTGTTATCTGGTGTAGATGCTGCAGTGGAGATAAAATAGCTTCCAAATACAGCAAAGTGAGCCCGAATTGAAAGCGTGAAATTTGTGAGTTGTGGGGGGTTTTTTCATTATACAATTTCTCCTCCTGATTTCAGGGCCTTTCAGTTACCTTGATGATGTCCCATTTAAGATAGGAGACAAATTCAAAATCCCAGCAAAGGTTGGATTACCTACTGGTTTCAGCCTGCCTGATTCTTCTCAGCTTGTCAGAGAAGCCCAGGTAAGTGATATTTTGCCTTCCTGCTCCCTCTTCCCTCACCCCTGGCCCCAACCCGTGGTGCTATTACATTCCAAGTTGTCACAGTTTGCACACAGACAGTCTTGTATTTTCTAGAAGATCTGTTGGGATATACAGAAAAGTAAAATATGATGGGTCATGTAAAAAGCTTCTAATTTTTATTGCTTTAAAAAGCCATTTGGCTTTTATTTTTAAGCATTTGTTTTAGTCTGTCTGCTACAAAGAAGCACAGTGGTTTTATTTAATAGTTAGTTCTAAATGTTACCTTGATGAAATTTGAATATAACTTTTAAGATGAAAAATCCTGAAGAATAATACACATGGGCAATGACAGTTTTCAGTTCTTACTTTCTCTGTAGTTCTTGTGTGTTCTTCTGTGTAGTTCTGAGTGAGAATTCTTTCCAAGCTGTGGCGTGAACAGATTACAGCTGGGTACACGGATGGCTTCCCTGTCTTGAGGAGCATGTTTCTGGTAAAATAAGCAGCTAGTAGCATAAAATCAATTGCATTAGGGTAACTGTTGGAAATCTAATCTCCAAATGCAGGTTGTGATGCAGGAAGTCTAATTGAATTATGTTTTCTCATGTAGACCCATGATTTTCCTTGAGCAGTCCCAATTGATGATTGCTTTTACTTTGTCTGTGACAGATTGCTGTTGGTGGTTCTGCTTTTTTCTTGTTGTATTTGTTTTCTCCCTGCCCTACATACTACCCTGTTATCCTACTTCATAGTTTTACCCTCATAACCATTAAACCTGATTTTCCTAGTACCCATATTTCCACTCAGTTAAGCTGGTGTGGGAGAACCAAAGAAGACACTAATGTCCTTTTGCTGGCTGGATTGTGCGGTGTCTCCATTTTACTGCCAAGCTGGGGGTCAGCCAGCATTGTGTGCCTGTTTAGACTGCAACACCCTGCACAGTGTGAACTGTGCATCTCACAGTGGAATTTGACTCTTTTTACAGCTGTAGTGCACACTGTTAAAAAAAAAGAAGTGCAGGAAACATAGTTTCCCACTCATTTTTTTAGTATTAAAAAAAATGTGGATATTTAAAGATAGAATTGGGCTCCTCAGAATTTTGCCCTTTACAACTGAGCCACTCTGTGGTGAGTAAATTGGTAGTGAGTAGATGCCTCCCCGTGCTGATCTGGCCTTGTAGGACCTGATGTTAAATGGGAAAAGCTTTTGAGATCCTTTCACATCAGTAACTACAGCAAAATCTGCTGCTGCCTGTAGGTGTTGTTGGTGTAGCCACTGTATCACCTTTTGCTGGTGAGGCACTGCACTGGAGTGGGAATGAAAATACTGCCTAAACCAATGGGTGTAACACTCTAATATCAAGTCCCTTAAGAATCTTTCTGGGGAAACTGAGTAATACTGTACTGGCTTTTGGATGCAAAAATACTCTACTGAATGACTTGTAGAACTTGTGGACCAGGGATAATTCAGTGGTGCCAGATCAGGGTGTGATTGTTCATCTAATAACTCATTAGACTTCCCCTTGCTACCTCCCTTATCCTGGAGGAAGAAGGTGGGAGGGCTGTGAAACCAATCTTGGGGTGGTGAGTAGTTCTAAAGAAAAGCTAAACATAGGAAGGAGGCAAAATACAGTACTCTAATCCAGGTTGCAGACAGGTTTTGCTGTTAGTGGCAAAATTAAGTACTTCTGGTGTCTGCCACCTTTGTCAATCTGCAGGCTGTAAAAAAATGTTGCCTTTCCTAGTAAGTCTTACTCTCTTTGTGGTAATTTTTGTTGCTGTTAGAAGTAGCAGCTTTGATCCTTATAACTTTTTTACTTTCTCTTCTCTCCTTTCCCCTCCACCCCCATCCAGTATGACTTCTCACTGGAAAAGAAAACAATCGAGTGGGCTGAAGACATCAAAAAAATTCAGGCTGCCCAGAGAGAAGCTGAACGCAAGGCAGAGGAAGCTCTAGCAAACTCAAAAGCAGCTCCAGAGGACAACACCAAGATGGGATTCTCAGAGGGACCTTGCCCTGAAGCCATGCCTCCTCCTATTAACCCCATCCTTGCTAGCCTGCAGCACAATAATATTCTGACTCCTACCCCAGCCAACACCAGCTCCGTGAAGCAAAAGGTCCTCAGTCCACCTCGTCCAAAGGCAGATTTCAACCCAGCTGATTTTGAATGTGAAGAAGACCCGTTTGACAAACTGGAATTAAAAACTATTGATGATAAGGAGGAATTAAAAAATATCCTTGAAATTCATGTTGGTACTACTGGGCCAATTGTTGCCCAGCTACTAGATAATACTTTGCCTAAAGTAGAGTCTGAGTCTGTGTTGCAAGATGAGAAAGTTCTGACATCCATAGAAAGGGCTACGTTGGACTTCAAACCCCTTCACAAACCCAATGGCTTTATCACTTTACCACAGTTGGGAAACTGTGAAAGGATGTCCTTGTCTTCCAAAGTGTCCCTTTCTCCCATTACTTCAGTGAGCAATATCAAATCCCTTTCATTCCCTAAGCTTGACTCCGATGAGGGTGATCAGAAATCATCAAAGCTCACAAGCACTTTTCACAGCACTACCTGTCTCCGCAATGGCACTTTGCTTAGCTCTTTGCAGACCTGTGCTCAGAGCAAAGCCAGTGAACTGAATGGACACCATATGCTTGGTCTTTCCGCTCTAAATGAGGACAGTGGCAGGGAGACATTATCCCCTTCATCCAGGCTGTCTTCCCTGGCTGTTTCGACTGTTTGTGCAGAAGAAGAATCATCTCAAAGCACATCGACTACGGTAAACATGGAGTGGAGTGGAACTAGGGTTGCTGGTGAGAGGTGGAGGTGCAGAGGCAACTCTTGTCTCTAAATTGCCCTGTTGCTTTGGTTATAATTTCATTTACTAGGAGCGAATTGTAGATCCTGTTAACTTATGTGGCAAACTGATTGATCCAACAGGTCTGTGGTGGTAGTTCTGATCCTCAGATTATTACCCTGCATTTTCCCCCAAATGTGACATTTTTAGACTAGTTCCAGTGATTGTTCTTTCAGCTTTTCAGCTCTCGTTTGTTGTTGCTAGTTGCACACCTTTGAGCTAAGCATATACAGCATGTTTGGTGTACAGTCCTACATTTGGTCCTACCCAGATGAGATATATCAGATTCTGAAGTGCTGTTAGGCTTTGAACCAAACCTCTTCTGGTCGTCTTCCTTGGTTTGCTTGTTTATTTTCTGGAAATAATGGAAAATGCAGGCTTCTCAAGGAATAGAAGTAGTAATAGGTTAAAAAGCACAGATGTGCTGTGTCATTCAGGGAAGGAAAAAAGTGCTTGCAGTTGACCTGCAGTGAAGTAAGCCTTTTTTTTTTTAATTCAGTTTTCTTCACGAGATCCTTTAAAAACCTAATCTTTAACAGAAAAAAAAAATATAGTGATGTGAAATCTTGTATTCAGTCTTTCTTGTGAAGGAGGGTGGAGTCATTGCTTGGTGGAGAATAAAACCTGCCTTAAGGATCATCTTGTATTTTTAATGTTACAGTTGGTCACATACAGCTCTGAGATGGGAGATTGACTCTTCATTTCCTCAATCCTGTTGCAAGTTCTAAAATTACTTTGAGGACAGGAACTTCACATCAGGTGTTGTTTTTGTCTCTGTGAATAAGAACGGAGATTAGAGTAAGCTTTTGGGTTTTTTTTTTTACGAAGAACCAAAGATCTGGACACCAGTACTCACGAAGCCTCGTGAAAGCTGTGTAGTCAAATCCTCTAGCTTGTTCTAAAATAATCTGGGGTTTTTCCTCTGTCCAATATAAGCAGTTTTTCAGTGATTCTGTGGTTGTAGTGGCATACATGTAGTTTTTGTGTGACACCATGTGGTCTGAAACAAGTGATGCTGCTTCTCCCCTTTCGTTCTCCAACGTCTTTTCAGGGTTAGGTAAATGCACTCAAAACTGTGAAGTACAATATTCTGGGAAATAGTGTGTCTGACAAAGCACAGCAGAACAGCTGTTTGTTGATGACTGGAGCAAATTCAATACTGTTGACTTTGGCAGGAGCAGCGGTGTGCTGAGCACCTGCTCACTGCTGCAGGTCACAGGTGTGAGAGGGGCCTGTATGACCTCAGTTATGGAACACATAGCATCTCTGGGGATGAAAGATCACTTATAAATAGATAGATTGGCATTAAGATCCCTAAGTTTAGACTTAAACTATTCAAATCTTTCTGCTATATTACTTTTATTTGAAGACCAAGAGGGAAAGTGTATTCTTGACAATGCTGTAAGGGAAGATAGAAAGTGGGAAAAAAACCATAGACTTACTAGGAGAAGTAATAAAAATAATTCATTAATTTGAAACTATTTATGCTTTGGAAGTAGTGAACCAAGAAATAATTATGCTGATGGAACATAGTTATTTAAATTCCAAGACTTCAGATTATACTTGTTTTATGTTTCTGCAGTGTAGGTCCACTGGAAAATGATGGCTGACATGCAAGAAATTTAAGTAAATGCAACAAAAGAATTTAAGAAAATGTAACAAAAATCCTCAGAGTATGAAAATAGTAGAAAGACATCACAATCATTTCTGTGGCTAGGAGCAGAAGGCTCATATCCCAGTGTATTCCATGGTGATTTTTTTTTTCTCACAAGATTAGAAATTTTAACTTTGAGTTTGCAGTTACCATGGGAGTTTTTGTTTTACCACTGAATTGGATCTTTCGATCTAGGAATCTTTGGATGGAAATAAATCTGTGGTTTCTCTGAGGCTGCATAGGTTCTGTGGTGGTCCCCTCTCCTCACTTTTATTTTTTTCTTGAATCTCAGTATGTTGGTTTTCGCAGCTTTAGCAGAGGTAGGAATGATTAATGAAGACAGCAGGTTGAAGTTAAACTCAAGTAGATTGAATAGGAGGAATTGGTTTTCTCGGACTGTTGAATCTCTGGTGTCAGAAAGTTTTGGTTTTCCCGGCTGCAGCATCAATAACAAAGCATCATCTTTCAATTTGCTAACCCATTAGCTGATTTTGGGGCTATTTTCCCTATTTCAGTGTATCCTGTATTCCAGTGTTTTTTGCCCTTGAAAAAGTGTCTGGAGAGAGGATGTGTGTGGAGAACCCACCGTGAGGTTCTAGGGTACCCTAGTGCATCAGAATGAATATGATGTCTCATAGTTGGTTTTCTAGAAGAGAAATTCTTACCCTGGAAGATGTTTAGGAATGCAGAACAAAACCTCCTTGATGGTGGTTTGGCATCTTTTTGCAAATAAATGGAATTTGTCAAAATCCTAATAGAGCTTTTCAGAATTGATTTTCTATAGAGGATTTTTTGTTGTTCAGTTTGGGCACTAAGAAGGCCTTTCTGAAGGATGTGGACAAGCTTTCGAGCAATCTGTGCTGGCATAGTAGGCGTTAAGAAATGCTAAAAACTGTGGTTCTTGGTCCACAGTGATTTCTTGCAGTCTCTTCTAACTCTATTTAAAATGCAGGAGTTCTAAATGTATTGAACTGAAATGGGCAGCTTTGGTGGGGCTGACAATGCACTCAATGCTGTTAACTTGAGCAAGGTTGTACAAAGTGGTGAGGTGGTTCTCCAGAAGCAGAGCAGGTGCAAAACAGGGAACATGCCCCAGCCTTGCTGGTGTGTGGGAGTAGGATAAGTGCTGAATAGAAAACTCACATGCTCTTTTGAGCCAGTGTGGCATGTTGTTCCTGTGTGGTGTATGGAGTTCAGTGCTTTGGGAACAGAAAATAGTTGTATTTTTCTCTTTCTCTTCACACAGTCAAAAAGTCCAGAGCAGTCTTTAGGCAATTACTTCAAAATTATCACTGTTATTCAGGCAGCATAGACTTGGTCAGGAGCTGAACTGGGGCTGTGTGAACATGCACCTCTTACAGTGACAGAATAAACAATCTTATAATTCTTGTGGAGATACACACATCATTTTTGGAGTGTAATCCATTTGTAGAGTGCTGAGAGGAGGAATGATCCTTATGATGATGATTTTATAGCTGCAGGCAATGGGTGATGTCAGTATCTCATGTGGAAGCCTGATCAGACCCTAAAGTCTCCCATCCTGTGGTAGAATCTTCTATAAAACCTTCCTCCCCGAGCTGTGGGAAATTCTGCTGACTGGTGCATGATGTTTATACTTGTTTTATTTGTGTTGTCCAGCAGGTACACCCAGACTACCAGGAAACAGAAACCCCTGTGGTAAGTTTCCAAATACCCCTGTGTGCTTGCCTCCATTGGATCATGCTTATGGTAATCTTGATAAATGGTGTTCCATTGAGTACAGAAAACCATAGGTGATGAGTAAACCTGAGGTGAAGGAGGCTTCCTTTGAGGTGTAGGATTTGGCTGTATCCCAGCCTTCACTGTTGCAGGGCTTGGGTGTTCAAAGGCTTTGGTCACACCGGTAGGAGAGGGTTCATTGTGGAGAATCGGGGTTGCTGATTGTTGCTTTGAGAGTTAAAAGAGTATGGTGGGAATCAGGCTACTTGGTTTCATCCTCACACTGTGTAACTTCCCCAGGGCACTCAAGAAGCCTTTTGGATTAATTACATGGGGTATCCTGGTTCTGGCACTAGGCAGAAACAGGATGTGGGGATGCAAGAGATTACCATCACCTCAGCCTCTGGGTTTTCCCCCTTAGGTAACACACCAAAACTTTGCAGTGTCTAAAGTGCCCAATAACAGCAGCTGCACGAAGTGGCTGGGCAGTTTTGCAGCTGAGCTGCAGCAGAGTCTCTCCCCTAGTGAGAGGCACTGTGTGGAGACCGTGGTCAACATGGGCTACTCGCCTGAGAATGTCCTGAAAGCCATGAAGAAGAAGGGAGAGAACATAGACCAGGTAAGAGCTCATGCAGGGCAAAAAAATACTTGATTGGATGCTGGTTCTGCTGGGAAGCTGTCTTGGGTTTGCTAAATGGGTGGGGTAAATACTGTTACTCTAATAGGGGGTTGCAACCTAAAGCTTGTGCTTATTTCTGGTGAGAGACTGCTAGAGGCAGCCACACCTGCAGGTGTTGGGTTGGAGCCATGCCGAATTTGCGATGGGCACTTTGCCCTGTGTGAAATGGCAGAGAGAGATTCTGGGTCTCCCCAGGAGCCACAAACACATCCAAAGGAAGCTTAGCATGGCTCTGTGCCATATTTAGAGCCATGTGACAGAAATCCAGCCAACTTACCTTGTTCTGAGCACCAGGTTTACAATGCTGATATCTCTACTTGTAGAGAGATTGGCCCCTGCAGGCCTAAGACAGCTCTGAGAGGCTCCTGCAAGGCCCCACTGACTGACTTGTGTGCACCCTGGTGCTGCTCCTTCCTGCTCGAGTGCTGCCTCCAACACCTGTGCAAACCAGGTCCCTGGGCACAAAGCACTGCTAAGCAAAGCGTGACTCTGGCATCTGCTTCAAACAAACATTTCAACCAACCTCCTGTGCTAGCCCTCAGCAGGCTGTGTGCTGCACAGAGCATTTCCCAGGGACTCCTGCTTATGGGAGGACTTCTTTGCAGGGACTTCTGCTGGCCCTCTCCCTACTACACAGAGAGTGGCTTAGGCTGTGCACTGGAGTGAACTGTGGTATCAAATGGAAAAAAAGGTCCCTTAGGAGGGCGGTTTTAAATCCTGGTCCACTTGCAAGCTCTGTTCTTTCACATACCTAGTGTTGCCTACCTGACCCTTCCCCTTAAAGCTGAGGATGAGTAAGAAATTTGGCAGCAGTTTCTGTGTGCATGAGCTGGGATTTGCAGCTCACTTGCTAATATGCTGAGCTGATCTTCAAAGGCTGACTGCTCTCAGATTGCATCAGCTCTTGTGGCTGTCTGAGAGGAAGCTAAAAGCAGACACGTCCTGACTGCTGGACCTACAGTTTCATTTTTAAAACTTGTAGCATAAAAAGCACAATGAAACTTCTGCTCTGCCGTCAGCGGGCTAAAGATACGCTTCTGAGGCTGCTTTGACTGGAACGAAGGCGATGGTCAGAGAGCACAGCAGGGCAGAAGGGTTTGTCTGCTTTCTCTGCACAAGCTTTTGTAGAACGAGGGTCTCAACTCTGCTAGGACTGCATCTCTGCCCCTGGTGAAGCTGTGGGTAGAATCATGCTCAGCCCCTCTGCATGCACCAAGGTGACATTCAGCTTCCTGCTGCAAGTGCCTCTCTGCAAACAGTTTTTCTTCATTCCCCACAGGTTTTGGATTACCTGTTTGCACATGGACAGCTTTGTGAGAAGGGCTTTGATCCCCTTCTTGTTGAAGCAGCTTTGGAAATGCACCAGTGTTCCGAGGAGAAGGTGAGGGTGCAGTGTGTGCAGGAACAGAAAAATGTACCGTGACAGGGAATTCCAGCAGCAGTTCCTCTGGTTGATGTAATTCTGGCTTTCATGGTAATGCTGCCTTGTTTCCAAAACTGACTGCCAAAGGACATCTTTGTGTTGATAAAGATAAAAATTGTTAAAGAATTAGTCTGTGCCATTCTGTTTGTCTCATTTGCAACCATTTTTATGGCGACAGGATTTTTTAAGACCTTGCTTATTGTGGGCATACTGTTTTGAATGCCCAGAGTTCTGTTACGGGTGTGGTGCTTGGTACCAGATACAGCTTCAGCAGCAGCAGAGTGTCTTTCAAATCTGGCCAGCCTGCCCTGGCTGTGAATTTTCTCCCTTGCACAAGTGCATCTGCCTGGCTGCTCAGTAAATTTGGGTTAGAGCTTGCTCTGAAAGAAGCTAGAACATGCATACTTTGGGGTCTGGTTCATTGTCTGGCTGTTTTACCAGCACCAAAGGTACAGCAGGAGTGGGTAGCAAGGAGAGAGGACAGGAGGAGTCTGCCAGCCTATTTGTGTGACAGGTTATGACATGAAGTCTTTAAAGGTGCAACCCACCCCCCTCATAGATAGGTCTTCCTGCCTTTCTTGGACAAGTGATAATCTTGTAAACAGAGCAATAGCAGTATGAGGATGGAAAGTAACTGAGTTTGAGAAACCCATTTGCTGTTGGCTCAGCCCCAGAATTGGAAATGGCTAATCTGCTGATGGCCCATTTCAACCTGCTTGCTTGTTTGGGATTTTACCTTCCCCTGGAGTGGAGCAGATGCACTGTAAATGGCAGAGGGTTCATAAAAGTGATCAGCTGACTCATTTATTGCCATTTTATTTTTCAAAGCTTGGGGAGGATTCACAGTTTATGTTGAAAATACCATATGTGCACATTGCAGTTTGTGTTAATCCTCCAAGTGTGTCCTAGATCTGAGAAGCCAATTGATGGCAAGGGCTACTGCACTGTTCCCAAAGTCCAAGTAACTATAAAAATCAGGTGCAGCATGAGCTGCTGGATGGGGTAGCTGAGTGCCATTAATCAGCATTTTTGGCATCCCACATTGAGCCAGGCTGATAAATATTCATCTGTGAGAGAGACACCCCCACAGACTTAACTTTGGTGCCCTGGTTGAAGAGGGTTTTGGAAGTGAAGGATGGCAAACAGAAGGGACTGAAGGTCCCTGTGGGCTGTGCCCAGAGCTCTGGTGGCTCTGGTGTGAGCAGGCTTTCTCCCCGTAGAGCTGTAATGGGCTGTTCTTGGGGAGGAGGAATCCACAATCATGGCATGCCCAGTTGCTGAAGACAGGCTCTGTGCTAAACCTTCACCCAGCACTGATCCATCTGCTTTTCTCTTGCAAATAACAGGCTGTCTGTCTTTCAGATCACAGAACTTCTCCAATTAATGAGTCAATTTAAAGAAATGGGCTTTGAACTAAAAGACATTAAAGAGGTCTTATTACTACATAACAATGACCAACAAAAGGCTTTGGAAGATCTGATGGCCCGTGCAGGAGCCAGCTGAAGACACATTCCTGGATTCTTGGCGTGCAACAGAGCAGGACCAGCCCCGCCACCACCTTCGCATCCAGTGTGACTTGCTCTCAACAGAAAGGAGTCCAGCTTTTTGCATACAAGGGAGAGCGACTGAGCAAGCCTGCCTGTGTGCATCACTCCAGCATTTCTCTTTCCACTGAGGGCCAGCTTTCATTCTTAAATTAAATTTTAAAGTGTCCTTTCCTAAGTTTCCTTTTTCCAGCTTGGCCACGGAAAGTTGGGACTGCCCAGTCTCAACTGGAATTGTACATAGGTAGAGATGGAGTGGTTCCCCCCTCATTGTTGCACTGGAGTTGGACAGAAGAATATTAAGTTGGTTCTGAAACTAGGATGGTTTGGTTCTTTGAAGCTGCTTTCATGGTGTCTTGTCTGCTTGTACTGAATTACTTGACTGTGTCACAGTCCAAATTACCTGGTTAAATTTGACCTTAGTGCAATGGAGTTTTGTTTTTTGGTTGAAAGTTAGTCTGTAACTTAGTAAAACACTGGTTCAGAAACTGTCACTATGCATAAAGATTGTCCTTTTGGTTTTTGTTTTTTACCCATGCATCCAACATGTCTGCCAGACATGAGTGTCCAGTGCTGAGTAGTAAGTTCTCTTGAAGCAGGTAAGCTGGACCTGGACCTCCAACTTGTATTGGTTCTTGAACCTTGAAGGCAGAGAGCTGGGGCTCAGTATTTTTAATCCCCTTGTAGGATATTTAAGGATTGTAGGATATTTAAGACAATGTCCTGCTAGAAAATCGGTTATCTTTTTGTTTTAAATAATACACAGTGTGATGCGGGAAGTTTCTTTCAAGCACTTTCTTTAAAACAAATATACTCACTGCATTAGTTCCATTTTTCACACTGCTATAGAATTACATAATAATAACATCTAGTACTACAAATCAGGTTTTGGGTTGTTTTTGATAGTTCAAAGTATCACATTGTACGTCAATCAAATTCTAAATACATGAAACATCAGCAGTCTTGAGGAATCTCTAATTTGCTAAATATTTTGATTCTGCAGAAGAGTGACTAATAAAACCCTGAAATATGACTCCAAGTGTCATGGTTCCCATCTCTCATGCTCCTTGGCTTCAGCAGACAAACTTGCTGGATCCTGCCTGCCCAGGTGCAGCCAGCTCCATGTGAACACTGTTGGGCTGTTCATCCAGAGGTCTGTGAGCTGCAGCTGCAGTGGTAGAAGGTGCTGTGCTTCTCTGTGGCTTATTTTTGTTTTGTGGCAAAACCCCAGCCTAGGGATCCAAACGCACATTAGAGCCTGGAGCTGGAGCATTGGACTGCTGGAGGGCAAAATGTCTCAGCTCATTGCATCAGTGTAGGTTTTTCAGTAGGAAGTTTCAGCTCATCAGGACTCCAAAGGAGATGGCATTTGTCTCCATTATGTTGTTAATTTTCTATGACCAAAACATCTAATTTGGGCCCAGTACACACTCCTGGAATTCTCTCTGGAGTTCCCAACTGTGTGAATTACATAACGTTTACTTAAGATGATGCAAGAGAGGGATCTGCTGGCAAGTATCTAGGGGATGTGTAGAGGGAAGAGGAGGAAGGCAGGTTGCCTTGTACATACCCCAGCGTTGACCTTCACCATTTTCTAGTAGTGGAGCTGAAATAAAGCTTGTCTAAGAAGGGCATTCAGCAGTGGTTGGGACTGCATCTGCTGCCTCTGTGAGTGCAGATAATGCCCAGCTTTTCTTCTTTCCCAGGTGAGAAGTACAACAGTAAAGTGAGGAAATGGGGTTCCTGATTAATTGGATAACCTTGAAAACAGAATTCAAACTATTTTACCATTACTTCTGAGAGCATTCAGTTGTGTTGCTTGTTCTGGTTTTCTCAGAAATGCTACCCCAGTGAGTCCCTGTCTGGTACCATACTGTCCTGAAGGGGCAAGAAGTCTTTGCCAGCAAAGAAACATTTAGACCAAACTTCTGAATAAAATAATCTCTGATTGTATTAGTGCGCATTGTTTTTTCACAGTTCCCCTCTATGGTCTGTCTCTTAACCCCATAGAATAACCACTCTGCTTTTGGAGTTCTTCTGGAGGTGAGAACAGGGAGGTGAAGGTGGGAGGTGGCACCTGTGAAGATGCAAGGTCTTATTTCAGAGAGCTGTGCCCACCCAGGTCTATCCTGGTGATGCTACTCTTGCTTTGGCAGTGATGTTTCTGGATTTAAATCCTTGAGTGGCTGAAGGCATGAAGTGTATTCCTGCACTGGCATCTCAGAGAAGAAAATACCACAGAGTGAGGGGATTAAGAGCATGGTTTAGAGAAGAGAAACTGCTGAATGAATGTGTAACAAGAGACCAAATGCGACCAGAGTTCAATGTTCAGGGTGTTATACAGCACTTGTTAATCTGGTACTATTCTGTCCAGGCACAGTTCATTGTGGGTGTGGGGAGGTTCTGCTGGCTGGAGTAAAGCTGGGCTCTGCCCTGCTGCTGGCTGGTGAGAAGAGTGGCTGCACCCCTGGTCATACCTGTGACCTTGGAGCTTTTCCTTAGGGTGTAAGGTCACATTGATTTATGTCCCTGCTGTACCTTTGTCAGAGGTTCTGTCTGAGGTCTGTGTGCCTGAGTGGGAAGGCTGGTGAGATAGAGCCTAAACTGGTGGTTGTGCTTTCAACAAGAGCATCTTGGAGCTGCCTCCTGCTGGTTCTGGACAGCAGCAGCCTGGAAATGGCTCTGCTGCTCTAGAGCCATCCTTCACCCCCATGGCAGCCGAGGGCTCCTGATCCTGCAGTCGGGCAATGGGAGGGGCAGCTGCCCCAGGGCTTTTTTTGCCCAGCCTCGTGGCTCCTGCCCCGGATCTGCTGGAGCATAGAGCCTATGTCAACAGCTGTCTGTGGCTGCTCTCCAGGCCAGGAACAGTCATTCCGGCTGTGGGTCAGGGCTTCTGAAACTCTCCACACCAACAAGCCCTGTGAGAAGGAGAGCTCCTACAGATTTCCAGCCCCACCTAATCTTTTGCAGTCAATCAAATGGGCATTTTGATCATGTTTACCTAAAATGATTTTTGCCAGAGCTCTGTAGCAAATTGAATTTTATTTTAAGTTCTGTCGACTATTGAAATAAAGTACCAAGCCTCTGCTACTAAGCATTAATAGTCAGTGTTGCATCTGAATACAAAAGTGAATCCATTTTAGTTTTGTGTTTGTTTGATTGTACATGGCCAAGCTCTCTAAATCTCTTAGATTACTTTTATGACACTTTCACATGTACTCTGTCAACATGAAGTGAAAACCTTTTGTAGCAGTTGTCAGTGAAATATCAAACAGTAGGAAGGTGATGACACAATGTTCATTTAGCACATTTTCACACAAGAATTAAAGCATCAACTAGGTAATAACCCTCAATGGGGAGAGAAAGATGTTACCATTTCTGACAACAGCTTGATAGTTTCTGTTGCATATGAGGCACCCATTGTTAGTATCTTTGGGGTGTGCAGCACTTCAAGCATGTCCATGTTATTGACAAGGATGGGCTGATTTTCACAGCCACGTGCTTTTTTTGTTCTTTTTTTTGGTCAAGTCTCACCTTCAGTAGAGAAAATAAAAATTGGAGAACAGACATAATATATTTAAGAAGGTATAGTAATGTGTATTGGCTGGATAACCCATCTAAAAAAAGATTGTATCAGACCTCGGAAAATTGTGTGTGGTTGCTGTTTTGATTATTTGTTGTTTCTCAGTGTCCCTGGCTGTTCCTCCAGGGAGCAGATAGTTCCTGTTCTGTGAATTGATACTGGGGACCAGATCTGCCAGAGAGACTTGCTTTTTTCACAATAAATCAGACGGGATTCACAGGTGGCTCCAATCTGGCAGGTGACTTAACTCACATCTCCTCTCCTCACAGAAATTTTGGTCACTCATCTGTCTTGTCACAGCTGTGCCTGCAAGTACCAAGGTTAGGACATGGCACTGCGGGTTGTGCAAATGATTCTTGTGTGTTGCCTAGGAATGTCCAGCTTCTGTAAGACACTCGAAATGCCTGTGAACATACTTTCCTCAGCTGCTTTTTAAAAACCTGAGAGAGCAATCAACCAATACTCGTGTCCCAAAGGTCAGAGTACATGGAGGGAAGATTCTCCTTCCTTGCATTGTTTCTGACTGGGCATCACATTTTCCTGTGACCTGTGCACACATCCTACAGTCTGACCTTTTCCTTGCTTCCAAATAGTCTTGCCAAACTCCTCAGCTGCTCCCTGACAGCAGCGTTTGCTGCATGCTCACTGAGAATGTGCTGGGGAAACAAGTGCCCACATCTAAATTATGATATCAGGAGGACTACCCAACTGCCTCATATTCCCCTCACCTTACGCACAGGAAAGCTCTCCCTGGCCCCAGAAAGTGGAGGGAATTGCCGGTTTTAAACACTTGCTCCTCCCTCCATGGTTTTAGCAGAGTGCTCTTGTCCCACTGCTTTACAGCTCTCCGGTGCCTGTTGGGCACCACTGCTCTGTGCCATGCAGAAATACCAAGTCTTGCTCCTGGATGCCTCATCTCTCTGGGGTGCACGAGCAAGGCTTCTGACCCAGGTCTGCTGGCCTGTGACTAGGAACCATTTTGAGAGCCATAACCTCAGACCCCAAAGAAACTCTGCTCTCTTCTCCACAGAGGAACCCAGCGTCAGTTGCAAGATGGAGACTAACCAGTGCTAAAAACAACCCAAGAGTCATGTGATGTGGCAGTGATGTGGGATTTGCTTCTGTTTCCCAGGCCTACACTGGGTGACATTCCTGGCAGTGTTTGCACCAAATACACATCCCAGAGTGTCACTGCGATTACTGTCTTGCTGCTCAGCCCAACCTGGGCTCCTCAGGGAGGCTGTGCAGGCAGGCAGCAAAACCCACAGCTGGTCAGCAGTGTTCCATTCCCATTGGCCTTTCTGTCTACTGAGCAGGCTTTGAATGAGCTACTGCAGGCATTACTGAGGAGACACAGAGATGGATGAATGTGCTGTGACAGCCCTAATTTTGGGAGTGGGAGCGCTCACACAGCGCATTGTCAGCAAGCATGTCTCAAGGTCACTTGTGCCTTCAAAACAAGTGGACTGGCTTTGTGGTTCAGATGTGATGCATGCAGCACGAGGGCTTCTGCAGGGCTCCAGCTGATGGCTCCATAGCTCTTGATTTAAATAGCAGTTTCACATAACAATGCTGTCAGCAGCTTCTGGAAGCCCAGTGCCTCCAAGCAGACCCCCTTTTCAAGTGAGAAATCTGTTCAGCTCTGCTTAGTGCAGGCATTAGATGTGGTGTGCAGCAGGTACAGCTGCTGGAGTCTTCCTCTGGGCAGCAGCATGAAACCCATGTGCTTATAAACATGCCAGATGGAATCTTTGGTATGAAGTCCCTGCTAAACCACTCCCTACCCATAACTTAAGGCCATCTCTTTAAGGGCTCTGGAGGGTACACCCCAAGAACTAATTCAACAATAGGCTTCCTTCTTCTGAAACTGACAGCACTTCACACCCTGCCTTGACTTCCAAACTTAAGGTCCAGTCACATTAGTGGCTCATCTCTCTTTCCTGGCTTCTGTTTGCAAAGACTTTTCTGGGTAGCTTTTGAGCATTTCTGTTCTGATCTGTATCTGGCTTCAAAGTTGTTTCCCTTACTTGGCAACACAGAATTGCCTTTAACATATGAGAAGCTGCTATGATACATAAACAGGCCTGCTGCTTGGTGAGATATTTAAAGGCTGCTAAATTGTTACTGTTCAGAATGTGGCTTTCTGGTATTAATGAAATACAAAGCTTATGTTGCCAATTAGTCATCTGTCATTTACTCAGAATTCTCTCCATCCTTACATAAAGCACACACTAATTACAAACTTCAAACCAAAAGCTATCCTCTACCACCCACACTCAGCAGCACCAAGTGTAGCAAAGTGCTGGCTGGGGTTTCCTCTAGCTGCTCCAGTGCATGTGGAAGTAAAGAAGGTCTAAAGTGGTGGAGGTGTTTGCAGTGATGTGTCAATGCCTGGGGAGGCCAAACAGAGCTGAAGCTGGGCTCGCATTGCTTGGACACACTTTGACTTCAGCACCAAAATTTCATCCAGCATGGTCATGAAATTCTGAAAATCCTGGTGAGGAAGGCACAAGGAAACAGTAGGGAACAATATCAGCAGGTTGGAGAAAATCAGCGTATTTTTTACACTGCAGCAGAACATAATAGCATTCTGCAGACTAGTAGGTTAAATCTGCATTTCCTTAGTAAAGTCACAGCCCTCACAGACAAAGGTCAGCGCCTCTAAATACCAAGGTTCACTGACTCTTGTGGTTTTATCTATTGGTAAAATTACAGTTCATACAGTGGCTTAAAAATAAAAATGTATTGAGCAGCTGTTGTCACTTTTCTACTCTGGTTAGCTTTTCAAAGGTTTGGTACTGGGACTGGTCATGCAGTTTTATCATGTACTGAACTCTGTTCCTGACAACCCTCGTGTTGTATTTATCAATTATGAAAATAAATGGTGACTTAGGCCACTATGGATCAGACATAATAGCCCAATCTTGAGAGATGCAAGGGATTTATTTCCCATTAGGTCATGGGCCTATGGCTGCAGGTCTGCCATGAGCAATACCAGCACTGTATCCAGCTTCAACCCAGGGAACTCTACCTTCCATAGCCACATGGATAAAAACCAGTATGTAACTGTGATTAAAAGTGAAATGGATTTTTAATCCCTTTTTAAGTAGGGCTTGTATTAATAAGGGAACACTTGGATGTGCTCTGCTCTCCAGATGAGAGTAGTTTGGTGCCTTTGTTCACGGGTCTGTGCCTGAGAAGCTGGGAGGTGTCAGCATCCCCAGGGTTGGGAAATTCAGCTGCTGTGCATGAAAATCAATCATGCAAAAGCCTATTTGGCAGTACTCCAGCTCTATCTCCTGCACTGTATCTCTGTCCTGCAGGGAAATCAGGACAGTGATGAAGACTAGCCCAGCTGCTGTGGCATATTTTTCTTAAGCACTTTAAATATTGCTTTGTTCATTGTGTGGCTGGTCTTGGCAGGAGTTTCTCCTGCGGCCAAAAGTTTCATGGCTGGAGAAGTTGAAACCATCTGAAAATGGAAGGAGAGAAGCTGATGCATGAAGCCCAAGCACATTTCATTACCCAAAAAAGGTCATGCTGTGAAATAAAACTACAGGGTATGTTATTCACAGGCTGGGAGGCCTGGAAGGCTTGTCAGAATTCTGCTAGCCATAAAATAACTGCTTGCTGCAAGGGGCAAATAAATTTGGGAGGAGATCTGGTGTGCAGTGAACAACAGACTTATGAACAACAATCTCAGAAGATTTTAGAAAAATTAAGAAGATGAAAGATAGCTTTGTTTCACTGCACTGTCTGCCACAAAACTAATACAGTTTATGTCTCCTGTGCTGCTTTGCGAACTGTATGTTATCTGTAAAACTGCATATGCAGCTTGAAATCACAGTGAATAAGCCACATGGTGGCCCCACTCCAAAGTCCCTGAGGGAAGAGTCCCTGTACTTCAGATCTGAACTGTGATAGGAATTGAAATGATTTGATAATCCAATGCAGCAATGGAGATTGGCTTTACTGAGAAGGTGAGGGAACTGGGAAGGCAGGAGTTCTCACTGGAAAATGTTCATAGTCTGGATTTTCACATAGCTGTGACATGCATCTGTTGGGATGCAGGAGAAACAGAGAACTGGGATTGCCCAGCTAGCAATGGGGCCATGCAGAGGTGCCAGATTTTAGTTCTAGGGTACACCACTGTCATCTGAGGCAAACACAAGCCAAGAAACACTTGAGTAACCAAAGCAAGAGCATGTGAGCCACAAGCCACAGTGGTCAGAACACTGGAGTAAACGAGGCCTGGGTTGTTGGCACACCTGCAGTGTGATAGGCAAAGAGGCTCCCAGAGGGAAGAGACAAATGCCACCAGTTTCCTGCCATAAGGGTGTGCTCTGTTCTGTGGTGTTGGCTTACTTGTCCCAGCCTGCAAGAACTAAAACATCACAGGGACAGATGGCCTGTCTGATACAGTCTGCCTTGTGATGTGAGATAAGGGAAGGCTCTCCTATCAGAGACAAGGGCTTCAGGGCTGGCCCATCAGTCTCCTGCTCCCCAAGGGCCTATCAGAATGGAAACTGGCAGACACAACAGGCACTGAAAATGAGAGGCCTCTCCCAGGGCTAAGACAGGCCTTGGAGAGGGGGTTGAACTGACAAGGAACATCGCATCACCAATTCAAGCTAATAATCTCTAAGATTAATTTATAGAGGTTCAACAGGCACCAAAACCATCATCTGAAACACTTACCATTGCTGACATTTGATTTATCAAGCACTCCTCTTTGAAGCACAGGCATGCCATTTCATCCAGTTGCTGCCGATGAGCACGAATTACAGTCTGTCTGATTAACAAAAAACACACACTGGTTACACAGCCTGCAGTGTAATCACTGCTTGTAATCACAGCTGGCCTCAATAAACCTTCAAGAAAGAGGGATACCCCAGAGGAAGCCTTGCTGTCCTGTGTCTCTGGCACTCAGGAATGGCACACCAGTGCTCCGTGAAGTACAGCAGATTGCACTGATTAGGGCTTCAGGATAAACTGGGTGACTGAGGGCTGCTCACAGAGGAGTGACCACAGCCCTTCCTTAGCACAGGCAGCACACAACTGCTTTTCACTGCAGGAGAATCGAGGAGCACAACAATCATCTAATTAATTGGTGAAATGGCTTATAACCATAAGTCTGTAAGTAATTTCAGTGAGAAACAGGCCAAGCAAGAACACAGTGCTGCTGTTGATTCCTCTGAGCAAGTTTCACTTACCAACAATGTATTTTCAGTCAAGGGAATGCAGTCCAGTCCCTGGGAGCTGACAATGGCAGCTCAGAGTACTCAGAAACTTTATATTTACATCTTCAGTGACTGCCCAGCTGCTCTAGCAGCTTTTCTTTCCATTGCCGGAACAGCTATAACCTGATTCTTGATGGAAGTTTTTGATATACTTTACGTACTTCACAGCGTATAGTAAGCCAATTAATTATTGAGAACTATAGTTTGTATTATAATATTTATTCCTCTAGCATTATCCTAGAAACTCTAATAGAATAATTGCCTTCCTGTGAGATTTTAAAATATCACTAAACAAAAAGCAACCATAGATTAAGATAATTACTATAAATTATGATTATTAATTATTTAATAGAACAATTAACCATTGGTTTTTGAAGTACATATGAGTATGACATACAAATAAAGGCAAATATATCACATATGCAGAATTTTTAAGATTCACTACAAACTTCATGATAAGCAAGACTTACTGGGCCTTTTCTAAGGCTTCCCTCTGCCATTTCCCCATCTCTGATGCAGCACTTGGAGAGCTGGACATGTGTGAGGGGTACTTTGCATTTGCTACTGGCTTATTATCTTTGGTTGCAAATCCTTCATCTGCAGCATAAGTCTCTTGTGTAAAAGTACTCTGCTTTAACTTGGTTTTTAGCAATCGTGTTTCCTCATTGCTGAATGATGACTTGGCAGGGTCTTCAGAATGGGTGAGGTCCTCACTCCTCAGTCCTGGCTTGGGCTGCAGCAGCAGGCTGCTCTCTTGACAGGGGGACTGGGCTGCACAGCTCTTTTCAGGTATTTCAGCATTTATTTCCTCAGCATGGGACCCTTGACTTGAGTGAGACTTCTCTGAATTACCAGCATTGTTTTGCTGGTTAGCATCAGCAGCACACCATCTGCCTCCTGTGTGTTCTTTGCAGGGGGAGTCACTACAAAGTCCCCCACCCTCTCTCTCTGGCCTGGGGACCGCAGATCCAGCTGTGGATCCAGCTGCAGATGTTTCTGTTGGGTCATGTCCACCAAACAAACTGCGCCGGACTCCCTGCTTGGACGAATCCAATCCCAGGTGGCAGCAGCACGGCTTCACACGGCCGCAGGCAGGTGGGAGCCATTTGTGTGCAGCTTGAGGGGAGCCCAGCAGGGTACAGAGCCTTCCCCCGAGGCGGGTCTGCTCCCCCAGCTCCAGCATACTGTCAGTCAGAGATCTGCTCCTGGTGCACTGCCAGCCCTTGTCATCAAACCTGCTCTGAGTGTCACTGTCCAGCATCTGCTTCTCATGGCAGGGCTTCTGGTTGGAAGATGCTTTCTCTGTTTCAGTTGTGTCCTCACCATCAAGAGGGGACACCAGGAGAGGGCTCACGAGATCAGAGGTGAATTCTGAGGAACAACTGGAGGAAACACAGTGGCTAACTCCATTTTTCTGAGCTTTCAATTTTATATCTCCTGCAAGGGCAGTCTTTTTATCCAAAGTGGATTCTTCCTTCTCCTCATGCTGGAGATCAATCTCTTTGCACTCTGGAGTTACTGATTTCAATACAGGAGATACATATGGATTTGAAGCATCCTTTTCTGGAGTTAAGGTGGTTTCACTGGAATAAACAAGACGTTTGTGTTTGGACTTGTACTCTTTGTGATCAGCTAGGAAATCCTTGCCATTTCTCCAGCTGCAAGCAGGATCTTCCTGCAGGCAGTAAGGTTTTTCTGCAGTATTGCTTGGAGAGGATTCAACAGTTAAGTCATAGCTCCAGTCTGCAGGAGTACTGCTGCAGCCTGCATTTTTAATTGATTCCTCTGCCTTTGGGCTACCCTCACTACAATCCCAGCTGTCATGTAATCCATGATCTTGCATGGGTATTGCATATTTAAAAAATAAATCCTGTCGCTTTTGACCTTTTTGCTCTTCTTTGGTTCCTTGTTCTCTTTCATGAAGGAAAAATGAATGTTGACTGCATTTGTTGGTATTTCCTCTTTTCACGTTCTTTTGACTACAAAGAGGTGAGAAAGAATCTTCACTGAAATCACTGTCATCCAGATCTTCCAGCTGCATCTCTTTGCTCTGCACTTCAGTCAGAGTAAGGCTCAGCTCCTGCTTCACTTGAATCTCCTCAGGCTTGTACTGCATTAAAAACCTCTCAAGCGGTTGATAGTTCAATTTTTGCTTTAGAATAGGTGGCTGCTGAAACTGCTGGTGATAAAGACGTAAATGCTCTTCCCTTTCCTTCTGAAATGGAGGCAGATATGTCCAGGGTTCAACAGACTGTTTAGCAAAAGTATTTCCCCATTCCTGTTCGCTGTCAGAGGACAGATTTCCATCTCCAAAGGAACTATCATCTCTAGGAACAAGCTGTTTCTGAACAGGTTGCACTGTCTGGACTTTCAGGCACTGGACAGGTGTTCTGTTTTGCATATACTTGTCTTGCTGGCCACTCTCTTTTGTTTCTGCTGTGGCAATGAAATCCTTCCCCTTTTCAGAGCTGGGGGACAGATCATAATTTTTCTTCTTCAGGGGATGTGTTACTCGTAGGACTCCCTTAACTGGAGTGGTGTGGTGGAAGCAGGGTATACTGCTATTTCCTTTGTAGGCATGTTCTTTGCCAGTTCCCTTGGGGGTAGAGGTAAGAGGGACACCAGGTGGCTGGAGTGCTGCAGGATATGCCTTTGGTTTTGTAGCACGTGAGGGATGCTGTAGGCCTAGCTTTGCTTTCTTTGGAGAGCTCTTTTCCCCCGGTGGCAAAGAGGGAGTGCTTTGGACACGTTTTGGAGATACATTTCTAGCTCCGCGACGCCTTTTTGTGACAGGAGCAGAATATCTAATCCCTTTCTTCAGCTCTTTGACCCTGTGAAAAAGAGGCTGGATTTAGAAGATGTCATGCTTTCAGACAAATAACAGCATCTTCAGAACAAATCAATGCTTTCACATACTAAGACTAAATATTGAATTCAACATCATATTTTTTTTCTGCTTGTGATCCTCACAGGTATCAAAACCCCTCTGCCAAAATGCCTGGACTTTTGGAAAAATCTATAGCAGTCTTTATAAGTGCTTCCTTGAGCAGTGCGTAACAGGTCCAGTGAGTGGAAATGGCCTCAGTTTCAGTGGAAGAGGGTGGCATTTCGACACACTATAATGCAGCAGAACAAGCTGGTATTCTCCACAGCACATCACAGAGTCCCAAAAGGCTCAAAGTAGGACTTCTGGAGTAGTTGCAGTGGGGCTTCTTAGTTCAGAGGATGTGCACAGGGCTGCATTGCTCCTGGATCAGACTCAGCAGTGCAACTGTGAAGAGCTGATTAACTGGTATCGACTTTTCCCCTACCACCCTCACCCTCAGCTGTCCCCTTTGCTCCTCTTGCCCCTCAAGTGATGCCTTCTCCTTTTAAGACCAGCATTGCACAGCCTGTAATTCACTTCTTGCTCTGGAGGAGGGAGGGTGAAGGACTTGCACACATTCTAAGTAGAATCACAATACAAAAATAAACAAACTTTCGATTGCCAAGGTCAGTAATCCTGCAGTTAGAGTGCATACAGTGATATTTTCATCAATGAAAGCAGTCATCAGAAAGTATTTAAAAGACCCAAAAAATTTTAAGACAAAATATAAGACTTGGAATAGGTAACAATTTTATAGCTTTGTAAAGATTCTGTTTATTGCCTAAATCAACATTTTCAATACAACTAAAATAAAATGTAATGGCAAACATCACGCATTACTTTTTACTTTGTGATTTTTATCCTGGAAAGACTGAGTTTCACATCCTACCTGTCAGCATATCGCAGAGTGTTCAGGGTGTGCTCTGTAGCTACATGGCTTGGTGAAACATTGGCTATCATGCATGTCTTGGAATTGCCAATGAAAGAGTCCTTTAGCACCTAGGGTTCAAAGGAAAAAAAAATTGGGCTCTTAGCAGTTCATGTCCCTTGCACATCCAGTAAACTAGCAACATCTACAGAAGAAATTCAACATGAGGTACTATCTTGGTTTTTTTGTGTGGTTTTTTTTTGGTTTTTTTTTTTAAATGTAGTCCTCTTGTCTCAGTTTTTCTTGCCTTTATTTGTTTACAGTTTAAAATGAATACAAGCCCTTGTTCCAGATGCCTCAAGGGTTCCAATATGGTTTGAAAAATAAAGTAGATGTTACAGCTGAAATCAAGAAATATTGATGGAAGGTTCCAGGACATTAACTGAATAGAAGATGCAAGATTGGTTTCAGACTGAGGGGAGATGGATGGCAACTCTGTAGGAGTCTGGAAGGTGGTGTTTGGGGTTTTGTTTGGTTTCAGCTTTTGGTTTGTTTATTTTTCTGCCATGCTAGTCTCCACTCTTGGCTGGAGGAAATTGGCAGTTGGCTTTAATTCTGTGATTACCTTTAAAATTAAAATTTACAAAGGGTATGTATTTCCTCTCTTCCTCAAGAGAAGAAGCAGTTACTGAACTATGGCATCTATTTATTTATTTGCTTTTTTGCTTATTTTTGTCCTCAGCAGAGAAACCTCTCTTCTTGCCTTTCTGCTCATTCTACCTGAGTTAATTTGCTTTGCCGGAAAGGAGTATGCGTGTGTTCCTGATCCAACGCCCGAATGCATTCCTTGAGCTACCAAAAGAAAGAAAAAACAGAAGGGAAAAATAGATCAGTCACACACTGGCAAGGAACTGAACTGCATCCAACCAAACCTACCCAGGTCCTGTGTCACCTTTGACCCCTACTATGTGTTGTCCCTTGTAAGGTCAATTGGTACCCTGCCTGATGGCTCTGTGGGCTACACCAAATGTTAGGAGCTGCGTAAGCACACACATTTGGCACACACAGAGCTCCACAGAGCTCCTGCCTGCACCACATCTAGCTAGTCTGAAGCCAGACTGGACTAACTAGTCTGAAGCCAGGATCCAAGCTAGTCTAGCCAGCCAGCCTAGACTATGCTGCAGCTTGCAGGGCAGGTGTATCCAAAGGACAGAGCTTTTTGAGCTACATCTCTTATTTTCTTTCTTCTGGGGACAGCAGATTACAGTATTGTCATGGTGACACTCCCATCAAGCATTTACAGCATTTCTACATTCTACACTCCCACTGAAAATGACACTTATTTCTCACTTCTACAGCATTTTATTAAAAACTGCACCTGTAACAAATTAGAGATCAAACTGTTATAATTCTTTAGTCTGGCTGTCATAGTTGCAGTCAGTGTCTGAAAGCCTTCCACTTGAAAACAACATGAATATTCAAACCAGCAGCAGTCTTCAAATCTCATGGGTTTAAAGGTATGAAGACAGTGTTATGATCATTGAGCCCAGTGCTAGGTTTTACAGGCTGCAGGTTCCGAAGATTTATCCAAAGATGCTTTCCATATTTAATTCAGTCACTACTTGTAGACTCCCCAGGTATCTTCTTAATTTCACACAATATCAAAAACATACAGAGTCTGATTTTACAGTTTCTTTTAAAAGAGTTTCATGGGCTTACACTCAGGATTCTCAGGAATCACAGAATTGTTTAGGCTGGAGAAGACCTTCAAGATCAGACTTCTTTCTATTCAGGTCCCACTTCCCCATGACACTCAAGTTATTCACCAGCAAGTACTCAACAAAGCATGAAGTACAGAAACACATTCACTCCACAGGCTACCTCCCAGCACAAATACTAATATTCCAATACAGGAAAAGTCTCTGTGCAAAAAAGCAACTACATTCCCAAAGCAGGGCAAGCCATCTACTATTTACAGCACACTAAGAGGTACAGTTGGGTGCACTGACTTCTGCACTGCTCATACCCAGGAACCTGTACCACCTTCAGCCTCACTTAGAGAAGCCCCCAGTCACCACTGAGCTTTCCTTGTTTGCATTAAAGGAGGTGCAAAGCTTTCTGTAGCATTTACACTTACAGGTACTTCTGCTTTATCTTAGATGGCGTCTTTCTGCTCCTTTGTCCCTCTTTGCCTGACTCTGGATACTTACAAAGACAGTTTGCCTTAGGAGTGCATTTCCTCCTGTTTCTTCCTCCCCACACATAAATTGCTAGTTTTTGTGCTCTCAAGTCCTTTATTCCTGATTTGAAAGAGAACCCTGAGTTTAAGTGGTAAAAAAACCTGGCAGGAACAGATGTGCTTTTATGAAGAGAACATGGCAATTCCAAGCCAGTACTCTTTAGAAGGGACAAAACCTTCTATATAAAATATGGGACACTTATTATACTACACCTAACATTCTCCATGCTATGTTTATCTGTTTGGCAGTAAGAATGGATTAAAAATACTTAATTTTCATAAGGATATCTCTTCATTCTTAAATTGCTTTTCAGTTACGAGACAAATTAAACTGAACACACTTAATACCTTGGTTATTTTTTCCTCTCCATGGAATACATACATACATTATTCTGTGGTTCATTTTTATCCTAAAACAGATGCTAGTAATTAAATACAAAACTTTCCCCAGACATAAAAGTAGCTTACCGCCAAAAGACTTTGGTTTATTTCTGCTCCTTCCATTTTCGTTTGTCGATCCATGTCTCTGGCATCAGCTGCCCTTTCACTGCCAGCCAAGTCAATGAATGATATCCTAGAAAAAGCAAAGTTGCATTTATTTTAGGGGCTTTTTTTGCCTCTTCTTTTTTCTTTATTAAACCAGCAGGCTGCAACACAACATGGCACCAGAAGAGTAATTAGAAATTACTACTTTTGAGCAACAAGAAACATCCACTGGAAATACCTGAGATACCAAAATAAGTATGGCAACAGGAACTGTGTCAGAGCATCTTAACATTGAATAATAGAAAGTGTAGTTATGTGTGATGACAGTGCTCCACAGTTTAATGGATAAGTTGTGTAAAATGCAACACATTCATCTCTCCAGATAATCACTGTATTTGTAGCTTCCTAAGAACACAGTTAAAAGAAATTGTAAGTTTTTTACAATTTTACAATCAAATTGTCTTGATTTCTCCTTTCAAGTTAAACAGACAACTGCCATGTCAAATGGGAATTTGGGACAATAGGAACAGAAATTTCCAGTGTACCAAGTAATACACTGAACTTTCAGTGATCCCTGTCGTTTCTTTCCACAAAACTCCATTAATCCCTTGCACACTTCCTGGCTCTGGGTGCCAGCTGCTATACTGGCTGTTGCACTGTGTCTTTGTCTTTGTCCTTCCTCTTTTTCTGCAACAGCTCTGACTTCTTTTATAGGCACATCTTGGCACTCTTTCCTCAGTTCAGCTCCTGCTCCCTTTCAGACACTCCTCCCCACCCCAGTCCAGATGCCACACCTACATAACCTCTATAATTTTATTTCTAAGCCTGCCTGTTCTGTTTTTTCCACTCTTCAGTGTTCGTGGCTCTCCCATTTTGCCTTGTGTTCAAAATTACATCCTGGGAAAGAAGTCTGTGAGTTAGCTAATGGAAGGTTGTGTCAGCAGGATTTTGTGACACTTGGCAGTAATGCAGATGCACAGACTTTCTTCCTCAGACCTGCTTCTTGAGGTTGTTCGGTCTGGAGAAAAGATGACTGTATTCACTTTATGAATACATAAAGTGGAAGCCACAAGAGTAAGTAAACTGCTCTTTCTTTCTGCTGCAGATAGCATCAGTCACACACTCAAATTATCAGGGAGGTTTATGTGAGGTACTCTGATTCTTTTGGCCGAAGGCAAACATCTGTCATGGAATTATCTCCACCTGGGCTAGTCATCCCACACTCTTTGTAGTCAATTACAAGACAGAAATGCTTTGAGGGGCAAATGCATCTGACCTAATTTAGGTCACTCTGCAGGGATCCCGGAAGTGACAGTTTCATTCTACTGATTTCAAAGGTGATGAGTTCACATGTGGAAATGTCCACTGCAGGACCTACCTTTAGCCAAATGAAACACTGAAGATGAGGGGATGGATTTGATTGTCAAACTCCTTCACTGGAAATTTGTATGAACAATTTTGAGAAAGCTCTCGCAGATGTGCCTAAAACATTCTCCTTGGAAACTGAGAAAGGACTGTGGAACTTCTCAAGCTCCATTTTAACCCTATCTTGTAATTTAACTCACACTTGTGCACTAACACCTCCTCTTTGTCTCTTGGATGTCCTTGGGCTTGACATCAGCACTGAGCACTTTTGTTTCTGGACTTACCTTCCAAATGCCCTGTTGGCTGTGTCTTTAATTTGAATTTGGATGATGGCATGAGACCGAGAGGAATCTGAGTTGACTCCAGTAGCTCCTGTGCTACGTTCTTTTCCCCCCTTCAAAATCACCTGCAAAATAAGGGGGACAAAATCCAAGTGAATTTTAAATAAAACCACAATCTCTCAGAAAGAGATCTTGTCCTTCTAAGATGCGGAAACATTGTGAGGAAAAGTTCATTACAGCCTTAAAATTTGGTGCAAGGCAGTAGAGCTAGACTGGATCTCCTCCAATTTCTTTCAGAGCTTTGTGCATGGACTTGCTTGTAGTGACACTACAAAGCTTATAGAGCACACTGCAAGTAAAAATCTGTAGCATCATACACGCACTCATATTTGCAAAACATCCAAATTATAAAATGAAATTCTTTCTTATATTGCTGGCATACCTTTGTAGTACTATAGACACAACCTAAGAGACTCATGAGATTGACCATTTGTTGAGTTTTTTCAAATTTCACTTTCTCTTGTAGTAGATGAGTACAGTTATCCAGAAAGTCAAATTAAAAGTTAAGAACTGCCAAAACCTTTCTAAATTTCCAAAACTACAAAAAAAAAAAAAAAAAAAAANAAGTTAAAAGATTAATTATACTCAATACAACAGTGAAATAAGAAAACAAGGAAGGAAGACCAGGCAGAAGGCCAAAGGCTCCTTCAAGATACAAATCTGGATAATTCTTTTCTGAAAACTGTAAAGGACCATTGCAGAAAGTCTAGCATTGACTTCAGCAGGGCGTTCATTGAACAGCCACTAATTTCTGGTTGCAACAACAAATTAAAGTATTGTCTAGCAAAATCAGTCATTCTCAGCTGATGGATGTGAATTATTCATGTTTTTCAGTGGCCAGTTCTCAATGAGCAACATAACCAACCACTGCAGTTTCTGAGCTTTATATGAGTTCTAAGTGCACATAATTTCTGAATCAAAGCCAGCATCAATGAGTAGTGAATAACCAGGGATGTGTTCAAAGCTCTTTCCATATATCTGTTGCAGAATACTCAGAAGTTCTGAGTCAAACCAGTGACATTTCTGTGTTCAGAAGGGCCTGTGAACAATCTAATTTTTCCCCCCAAGATATCTGTAAGAAATAAGTAATTTAATAACTCTTCTGTGTATGGAATGTGATAATACCAAGGAATTGTAAATCAACCATATAGTAAAATTGCACTCTAACTTGCAGAAGCACCACCAGCTTGTCCTGAAGCTTGGAGTTAATGGGAAGATGAACAACTAAATTAGGTGCAATATAAGTGGACAACACTGTGACAATTTTAATGAGTCAGTTACAATATCAGGCACTTGTAATTAACACTTCCTTACCAAAAAAAATTAATTAAACTATGCAGAGGCAGGCCAAATAGAAAGTAGATTTAAACAGCTTGCTTGTTGCAGAATATAGAAAATTTGCCAGTGTCCTTTCAGAGCTCAGCCCGGTAGGGAAGGAAAACTGAAGCCTTGCTCATGGTGAATGTCAGCTACTGTTTAAAGACCCTAATTTTACTTGGCTGTTATCAAGCACACACGTAAGCAGTATTTTAATCCTAATTCATACAAATATCTCAATCTTAAGTGTTTTTTCTAATTTCTGTTTCTAATAATTTTCAACTTTATATATTCTGTGCTAAAACCACATATCTTTTATATACAAAAATCTAAGTTCAAAGAACCCCAAGATACCACACTGGGAGCAAATACATATCCAGCTTTTAAGGTCCCTCACTGGGACATTATTTAACTTCTGTAATCTTTCCCTAAGGAATAGCAACAGAAGCGACAGCTGTGAATCAACTGCTTGCATGTGGCTAACACAAGAAACAGCTTAATGAATAAAAGCACTTTTAACAGAGCCCCGTGGTGCTCTGCTGAGGTTGCAATTTCAGGGCCTTCAACAGGAACATACACTTGTGCTACACAGTAAATAATCTTTGTGACACACCTCACAAATCAGCAAATCAGGCTGCAGAAGACAAAAACAAGTCCCAAACATTACCTCCAACAGCTGATCTACAGAATCCACCTGAACCTCCCGCAGTCCAACTATCTGAACAACACGCTTGCCATCCTCTCTCGCATAAAGTCTGAAAAGAGAACAGTGCAGAAAGGAGATACCTGAAATCTCAGAAAGCAGCAATGAAAGTACATGTCCATGCTACAACACTGAGAAAAAGCAATCAAGGCTACTGACAGGGGAGAGGCCCTGCTGTCATTCATTAATTTTCAGAACTGAAGAGGTACTTCATTTATAACAAGTACAACTGACATTTCACTGCTAGAGACATTACCACTGCATTTCAGCTAGTTCAGGAATACAACAAAGCAGAGAAGTAAATTACCACGTTTACATTTTAGAGTTCTTATCTCTCTTTAAACTACATCTCAGGCTCCTCTAAGTCTTCATCAGACTGTAAATTTTTCTTTGTTCATATTCTAAGGATTTTTGCACAGGATTTTAAGGATTCCTCTAAGTCTTCATCAGACTGTAAATTTTGTTCTGTTCATATTCTAAAGATATTTTTCACAGGATTTTAAAGCAGCTCCTACAGCCTTAGAGTCATATTTCAGCATCACCTCCAGAGGTTTGCTGGGCCGAGCAGGGTGAAGGTGCCCAGGGAGAAGGTGAGCAGGCTCTACAGAGTCAAGCATGCAGGAGATCAACAGGATCTTCAGAGACGGGATTGACAAATGCCAAATTCCCACTGGTACAGCAGGAAGGACAAGTCAGAGTTTATGCTTGACCAGGGAAAGACAGGGACTCCACAATGGTTGACACATGACAGGCTGTCCAAAGAAGTTGCGGATGTCCCATGCCTGAAAACATTCAAGGCCAGGTTGGATGGGGCTCTGTGAACCTGCTCTAGCGGAAGTTGTCCCTGCCCAGGTCAGCAGGGGTGGAACAAGATGATCTTCAAGGCTCCCTCTCAAAATTTTCTATGATTCTAAGACAGGAACTTCTGGCAACAAGAAGCTTGTTTCTCTACCTATGGATGTTCAGCGATTATCTTATTGCAGTGTAAGCAAGAGCCTGAGTTTGTATCTCAAACATAAGTCCTTATTTTCCCTCCAAACAATAAACCAGGAGTCCCTATCAATGTCACATTATCTACTGTCAGATCTTGCATTTCTCCCTAAGTAGCTCCTACAAACAATCCCAATTAAGTACATAACATGTGCTATAAATGCTAGTATGTTAAATGTAATCCCATGAAAACAGTAACTGATTTCCAAACAGTAGCCAGCCGATTCACAGCCACAGGCTTATAGTAATTAATGTTTTTATTTAAATACCTTTTTCTTCCGTTTAGCAGGTCATAAAGCTGTCCGCAGTAGATCTCATAAAAACTGATCAGAACAATAAGTTCTTTCCTGGATGGTGATGCTTCCAGGTGCCTAAAGATGTCCTCAGCAGCCAGGGCATAGAGTCCTGGGTTCCGGGGATTCCCTATCATGGTGTAAGTCTTGCCAGCACCAGTCTGTCCGTATGCAAAGCAAGTTGCATTGCCTCTGTGAAGACAATATATGTGTTTAGTGCCACATCTGATTCATTCATGTCTATTAAATAATATCCTGCAATGCTGGTATCTGTTTATAGTGGCCCCTTAGCAATGAGGTTTAGTCTGCTACCCCCTCTGGGAAACTGCAAAACGCTTAACAAACAAGTATACCCTATGGAGATCTGATGCAGCACAAAGTGCTGGCTCTCTTCCTTTATTTTCCTTTCCCTGCCCGCCTAAAAAAAAGACTTTGTACCTGTCTCAGTACTCCTGGCAGAACAATGGGTAAAAATGTAGGGCTGCAGTAATCACAGTGAACAATTTCTTGCCAGTTTAGATTGCAGATTGGCCTTACCATTGTGTCAGATTAAATGAATGCCAGCAGGAGGAATGGAAAAATAACGGGGAAGCTGGGAAAAAAATAGCATAATCTCTTCTGATGGCATTATTGGATTAGCTGTAATGTGAATTGTGGCTTTAGTGAATATTACACAGCAAGGTACAAGCCTCATTCCCCTTTTTCATTTTCCTTTTCTCAAGAGCATGATACTCTGTCTCTCCAAGTGATGACACTTGGAGATTTTCAGTAACAGAATACTCCACTTTGTTAATTTTCAGCATGGACACATAAATTTTTTCTTCAAAGACTCAAAAAAGTAATTATATGCTAGTATATATTCAATATATATATATATAAAATCATGCATAGAAATAAGATGTCTCATGTAAAGCCACCATCAATTTCCCATTAATGAGGAAGTATGTAATTATGATTAAACCTCTGAGCAAATATAAATCAATAAAAATAATTCACAAGGTTATTCATAATTTCTATTACTTTGAGAACTGTACAAATACATGCAAAAATATCTCTCAGTAGTCTCAGGAAAGAGGTAACATTATTTCTCTACAGATAAGCGTGCTCTGCCACACAGGATTCTTTGGTAGAGTGAAAATGAGAATTCCAAAATCCTGGGACACATTTTTTTATTCTAGGCTGACCATATGTCTCTTTGTTGCACTTGAGGTTCAGTTTAACCCTCTTCTGTAATTGAGATTTGTCACCAAGTGTGAAGAAAGTTTTCCCTGAATTATTTTTGTCAAAATTGCAATCAAAAATATTCTGAAAGGGGGAAGGTATGTGGCAAATGTGAAATGAAGGTATGTTTCAAAAGACGAAAAGCATAAAGGAAAATTCACGCAACACATAAAATTGGAAAACAACAAGGCAAAAAATAACAAATGCAAGCACTGGTGTCGTACCCGTTAAAAATATGCTGAATAAGAGGATAAGCTGTCTTCATATACACATCCTGATTGGTACATGTCTCCTCAAAGACTTCATCAAAATAAAAGACATGCTGAAAAACAAAGATAATCTTTACATGAGAATGAATATGTTTCACTTCCCCTCCAATTCCATTCAAAGGTAAAATGAAGTCAGGGAAGTCTTTCCAGTGACTCCATATGGCTTTGGATTAGGTAGAGAGTGATCTAGCACACTTAATATGCAGCACAACTCACATAGGAACGCACCAGTCAAGAGATTCAAGGTAAGGAAAAAAAAAAAAAAGCCTCAATTTCCCATCATTCTGAAGCAGAACATACAAAAGCTTTTTAACAAGAAAAAAAAAGCTAATAAAGAAAACCTATTCATGAAATGGATCAGCCTACAGATGTAGATGTGTCAGACTGTAACAGTTAAAAGAACTGAAAGTCAACTCTTGACTCTCACAAAATTAGTTCTCACTGGTGACTAAGTTGTGATTAATTGCCCCTATTCTTAAAAAATTTTGTGCCAGAGAAGAAAGAAGCTGTTCCCAAGCAAAGCTAGATTGTCTGAACTCAGAAGGGGTCAAGAAAATCAAAACTTCCCACACTCCAGATCAGATTCAAAGAAGCAAGGTCTGTGGAAATGATGCAGCATATGTCCCACATCTGTAAAAGGTGGCATATGAACTGGGCCTGAGAGAGATCCAAACTGAAATTTTACTGGACACTCCAAACAGTTGTTCCTAGGGCCCAGATTGTAAAAATAACACTCAGGAGAGCAAGAATGGCTTGCTGCCTCTACAAATCAGTTCTGTTCCTGCTGCTGTCAGTCACAAGTGAGAATTTGAACTATGAGCGCACAAAGTATTTGGGATTAAGAGACAAAGACCAAAAAGGAACTTAATTTTCAAAAGCATTTGAGAAAAAGGGAAGGGAGGGGATGAGGGTGTATGTGATTCACTGAAACAGACCAACGGTGGAAAGAGAACCCCTCAATGAAGTACCCTGCCATCAGCAGGCATTCTTCCTGCAGCAATGGCATGTAGCAGAGGGTTCATTTTGCCACATAGAAAGAAAACTGCAAGAGACATACTTGTAGAACTTAAAATTCTAGGCTCAGGTTTGCTGGCACAGTCTGGCATAAATCAGAAGCAACTCAAATATAGACAACTCTGAGCTAAAAGAAAAGCCCACCACCTATTTCAGTGTAAGAAATACTAACAGTCATTTTCTGTTTTCCCTTATGGAAATTTCAAGCACAATAATCTTTACCCTTCCATGCAAGTGACTGGCCCATAAGCACAACCTTCAATGGAGGATGTTACCTGTAAAATGTATTGTGTAAGATCAACTGCCTCCTTCTTCTCGTGGAGAAGCAGGGTTTCTTTATCTTTCACTGTGATGATATTAACCTCCCCACGTCTCACCTCCCTCAGGCAGAGAGGACGTTTTCGGACACACACTCTGATTTTTTCACTCTCTGTCCATGGAGTCTCTTTGTCGAAAGTATTGGATCTACAACAATAGTGGAGGTCCACATTTTAAAATCAGGTTACAGCAGAATCTAGAATATGCCTGAAATTGTTACTTTTATCAGAGAACGTTTCTGTCATTAATGCCTACCAAAAAGCCCCGTAGCACATATCATTTTTACATGGTGCATTTTCTGATGCTTTTCCCTAAACAGACTGATGCTTCCTGTACACTTCTGTTAAAAGAATAGTTGTGTTTGTACAGCTACACTCCTGAACTTGTTGCTGGGCTGACATATTTTCAGTTGCACACAAACATGAGATGGAACTGGCATAATATCCAATCTAACAAAATGAAATTTAATCTTGCTGAAATTATTTGCACTCATGATTAGTCACTTAATCATGTTCAATAAAAGTATGACTAGATCTTGAAAAGGAAAAGGTACAATACTTAGTTGCTTTTCCTTTATTCTTCCCATTATAGACTGTCCAACTGGTTACAAGTAAATGACCCAAACTGGCAAATGAGATAGTATCACCATATTCCTGTTCAGTTAAAAAAAATTGTTTTGAAATATTGATCTCATCCTTGAATCCCCTTTGGTCTTTTTTCATTAAAATGTTATGTGGTTTCAGACCATAAACAAAGTTGTGCTCTTATGTTTCAGCGATTTTACTTTAGTCCCTTCCAGACACCTCAGAAACAGGAGGTCATGTTATGGTTCACTGATTAACCTGCTGCATACAGCATTTTGTAACTAGAATAGGCCTGAATTAACTAAAATGTATTCATTACATCTCTCCGTTCTTCAAGCTGTCTTCAGCCAAATCAGTAACAATTTTCAGCCTGGATTTGCATTTCAAATAATCAAGCCTCAGCTTGCCCAAAAGCAGTATTTCTGCCACACTGTCCAGATGCCAAAATCTCTTAGCATAGCAACTAAAAACTCATATATACCAGTTGTCTAACAAATTGTAACCCACAAGTTACTCAACATCTCATTAACATCCACAGGCTTGTGGTATCATTGCTGTTGTGCTCCATCATTCCCCAGAAGCATGAGATGTAGATTTCAATGTCAAGATGTGTCTTTGAAGACAACACACAAGCAATCTGCACTTGTCACTAGAGCCCCTTGAATTTTAGTATAGCTTTCCTGTGAAGTCCAGGATCAGGCCCTGCATTTAGATGGAAAATTCTTTTGTCGGAAAAGAAAGACAACGACACTTGAAGTAAGATGCTTCATAAGCTGGTGTGAGTTTATGCATATCACTAGGCACCAAATGTTGTCCAACAAATGACCAGAGGCTCTGAAGTTTAATTCTTGTGCCAGAGGGTATAGTTGGTGACTTGCAGCAAGAGCCTGTTGTGCTCTAAGAGACTGAAGCAGAAGGGATTGTAGTATTTGGAGAAAAGAAAAAGGGAAAGCTTAGAGACTCTTAAAGGAATAAATCCTCTCTAGTACAGAGGCACATTTTGTTGAGTATATTTTGTACGGGAATAGAATGCATGTTAATTTTACATGCTGACCCCGAAGTTTATATTTCTTACTAACTCTTTTAAAATATAAATTGTATTTTATAATAAAATAATATTTCATTACTAGGTTAAAAAAGTCAAACAAAAGTCATGACACAGATCATCAGAAGTCTGACTAAATAATAGATCAGAAGACCCATTATGTCTTAGCAAAATCAAGTTACTTGCTGTGGGCAAGTTCAAAATAAATTTGAACATATTAAAAGAGTTCGTTGTCTTTCTGCTATCTGAAACCATGTCTGTGTTTTCCAATATTTCTCGTAGATGAGACTAGATAAGCCTTCACAGTGGTCAAATCACAAGGTGACATAGGAATGGATGCAAAGTTAAGCATTTGCAAAATAGGAATCACAAACCTGAGGGTAAGCATGCTGGTCCAACCCTGCCTGAAATGCACAACTCTCCAAACATGAGAAAATTAAGTTGAGACATATCAGGAGGAGTATGCAGAAAGCCCATGAGATGAACCATAATGTTAGGTACAAAAGAATGTGCTTACAAAAGAAAAGAACAAGGAAGGAAAGTGAGAACAATGAAGAACATGACTCTATTGCAGGATTAAAAATCTTTAACTTCTTTAGTTGAGCTATTAGGTTTAATAATGTATCATTTTTTAAATTTTCCAACATTATAAATCCTGCCTTTTTAGCTGCACATTGGCTCAGCTTCCAGAAGAGACAGAGAATGCACCCAGGTATCAATATATATTGGAGGCTAATGCACTTCTCCAGAGGGTGGGAATGATTTTTTTTCCAACCAAAGGGAATTATAAACCTTTGTCTTGCATTTCAGTTTAAGTGCTCTACTTACTATGTCACTTTAGTACTTTTCCACTGTGGCAGCAGCATCCCTCCAGGCTACATGCACTCTCAGTGGGAGCTGTAATTGACACCTCAGCTCCATGGATCTTTCCCTGTACCAAATCTTGCCTCATAACCTTCCCAGACCAGACCTAACTTCATAAAACTACCTCTCTTCATTGCATTTTAACTAGTGTGACTGCATTGCAAGAAGCTAGATAGTGGTATTACATGTGCAGAATTGTATGTGCTCTGCTGCTGAGCCAGGAAAAAAACATTCGGTGCTTTAATAATGTTGCCAGGGTAGACGTACCAGTGTTTCATGATAACCACAGTCTCTCCAGTACCAAACACTGGGAAAAGTATGGAAGTTACAAATCGCATGCGTAAGGAGCAGCTGCAAGGCATCCCTCTCAGCACCAGGTCTGTAACACTTCCCAGCTGTATTCATTCTGCTTCCTTTTAAAGCTTCAGTTCAGAAATTTCTTTATAAACAAATATAGCCATTACAGCCTGTATCCTTTTTACCAGGAAAATCTTGACAAATTTAACAACAGGCAATGCCCTATTTTGGAAAAATATTATTTTAAAAGATAGGCCCATGGAAAGACAAAGATTGGCTCAAATACCAAGAAAACAAAGCCTTAAACTCTGAAAGACAATAAAGATTATTCTTGGACAACCTTGGTGAGTAGCAGCTAGTCAAATTCAGATGATTCCTTCAATAAGACTTGGAGAGTTGCAAATGCTTATTAATATCTCTCTCGTCTGTAAGACTTTTGTTGCACTGTAGTGCACTGTAGTGCTTGGGTTGCTTATTTGGAGGTGAGGAAGACAGTTTCTACTCCACAACTAAGAAAGAATTATTTATGACTAACCTGAAGGATTAGCAAAATAAAGGTGAGTGATTATTACCTGATACATGAATGAGGTAGTCCATAATTATACCCTGAAATATGAGTTACTCTTTGTACAATAGGAGCTTCAGAATCCCCCAGGAGAGGAGCAATATCGTCAGAAACTGTTGGACAGCTCAGGTCATTTTTTGTACCTATTCCAGGAATAGTTAGGTCTCTTCTAGTTAATCTGATTGGCTCTGAATCGTGTGGTGGAATGTGTCCCAGCATCTCCCCTACACTATTCTTCTCTTCATTGGCACTGAAATCAGGTGAATGAAAAAATTCAGGTTCAGAGTCTTCAGCTGTTCCATCCTTTTCTTCACAGAAGGACTCGAAATGCAGCTGTCTACGGGGTCCTGACCTGGTCACCTGAGGCTGAATGAAAAGGCCAAGTGGTTGAAAATCTTGCTTGCTTAAGTCTGTAATGCCCTCCTGTCGCATAATTTTGATTATTTTAATGAGCTGAAAAAGACGCTTGCGGTCATTTATGTCATGGACCCCCAGTTTGGTGTAATCTTCCATGGAAACTTTGGCAAGCTCATCAATTTTCTGAAGACCAAAGGCAGCAAAGTGGGGATAGTATTTTTCAAGTTCTGCTTCACAAAGGCATTGATACAGGCATGATGCCATCTTTAACCTAGAGCCTACAAGAAATCAAACAAAATAAACATTAGAATCATATGAAAATCACACCTACAAAGTTACTAATGAAGAAATTGCACCTTTCCTGATGCCATTACTTGCAGTTAGGCTAGAAGCTTGTTTAACCCCAAGTTTACCAGTAGACTGACAAACACTACAGAAAATAGCATTAACAACAATAAACTAGAACATGAAACAAATATTTTATCCATTAAACTATATTTTAAAATTGTATACAATACCCAAGATGTAAGAAATGCACAAGGCAATATTACTCACTACCACAGAGTTCCTACACGCCTGAGGTCTACTTGATGAATGCCACAGCTACTGAAACCCTGTCCTCAAGATATAGAATGTAAAATGCCTAATTTTAGACACTCAGTTTAATATCAAGACACATGGTCTAACATAGTTCAGCTACCCCTGGTTAACTAACCAGAGGAGAAAAATTGCACTTGTCCTCACCTCAAGCTGCCTAATTAAGACAATTAAGACATTCATCTTACAGATGAACTATAGCAAAGTTGTAGTTTTATTGTGCAACTTTCTCTTTTATGTCATGAATCCTGTGAGCATTTCTGAGTCTCCTTGACAAAAAAAAAAAACAATTCTGCAAAATCTGAAAGACAGTATTTCTCTAAATCTATATATGCCACTGGAATGCCATACTTGCATTCTTGGGAAACCCAAAAAAGAAACATGAATCACTGATAAGTATGTCCCGAATCCTCCAACTTCTTCACTTATGTCTTACTGGCAGTGCATGGTGCAGCTGTCTGTGTCCCGATGGATTAATAACTGTAGATATTTTCACTTGTTCCATAAAACACAAAAATGATAGCACTTCAAGTATCTGTTGCCCACTCTCTTCTCATATCTTTGTTCAGTCTAGGACTTTAACAAAGACTGCTCTTATTCATGTTTGGAGTTCACAGTAAGACTCAACAAAAACAAGTTATTTAAGTTTTCCTCCCTGTAGTTCAGGGTAGATTCTTTGTGAGGATTTTCAAGGCCCTCTACAATGACATTATAGAAGAAAATAAGGTCATCCCCAAATTTGAGTCCATGTCATTAATTAATACATTATGTTGAAGTAATAACAACAATAAAATCATGAAGATTAATATATAAAGTGCTGACTACATAAGATATTACAGAGGCCAAAATGTGCAGTAGAGAAATCTAAAATAACTTAGAGTCCATGCTTTAGGTAAAATTATGAGATTCAACAACAAACTCCAAAACCAAAAAATTCACACATAAGTGAATTTATTTAATGTGTAGGTAACGTGATTCTGAATCCCGAGGTAAAGTTAGAGTCACTGCTGAGGCTGCTAGGTACTGGGAGGGGGAAATCAAAGCTGACAGAGAAGACAGCAAACCCAGAGATCAGGAGGACTAAATATCATATGTGTGCTCAAGTATTCACTACTTGCCCACTTCTCTAACATATAAAAACACACAGAAACCTCAGACTTCATTTAAAGAATAACATTTTGGAAAAATTCCCTTTCTTACATAAGGTAGCTTAAAATGTAAAACCAGTACAGGTGCTGTGCAACTCTCTGTATGTAGTCCCATGGGAAACTTCTGTTTGATGAAAGGAGCAGCTAGAACTCATGGCCAAGACACCAATCTAAGAAGAGTTGAGAATCTGTTAAAGACAAAAATAATCCAATAATTTTATTTTGTCTACGCTCTATCTGTATCCTAGATTGCACCTACATCTTTATATATCCTTATATTAAGTACAAAGTATCCAAAGACCCTAATTGTCTGTTAACCTCTGTTCCAATTATAATGGCGAACACAAGAGAGAGAAAGAAAAAATAGAAAGGGAAACAATGGAAACACTTTCTAAAAAAAGAACAGCAGACAAGAGGAGACAATAATGGATTTGAAGGTCAAGGTCCTAATTAAAAATGAAACAAAATAAATTTAAATAGCTAGAAATAAAAGGTTGTCATTATATGAAGTGACAAGTCAGAAGAATTCTCAGCATTGGGAAAATCCAAATAACGTGGGTACTGCAGAAGCTACAAGAGCCATGTAAGCAGCTCTCTGTGGCTAACTGGCTAAGGCTCTGTGCCTTGTGAAGGCAACTAAATGGTTTCTTAATGAGACCTGAGATCTGTCTTCCCAGATACAATAAATTTTACTGGATCTAAGTGGTTTCAGGGATACTCCAGCAACTCCTTATTGATAGGACAGGAATTTCACAAGCTAGGAAAACAAAATGTTCACTGATAAAGGAGTAACAAATTAATTACCGAAAGAAAAAAAATTAGGGGTTGGCATAATGAGAGGTTCCAGCATTTCTGATCACTTTAAAACTCGAGAGTAAACAATTGCTAAAAGATTTTGCGTGGTTCAAACATGAAAGAACTCAGGGAAAACTGAAATTTCCAGTGAAACTCTTCTCACCTTTCAATCACTGATGCTCTAAAACAAAGGGATATCTTTCTCCTTATTGAAAGAATACTTTAATTCATCCAACACTGTAGAGATCTTTATGCTTGAAGATAACATATGCTTTTCCTAACAGATATAAAATTCTTCAAAATAAATTGCTTTGTGAAAACTAAGATGAGATTTTCATGAATCCTAAATTGTTAATGCCATCTCCTGGCAAAAAAAAAATGCAGAAGACTTTAGTCTTCTTGTGACAGCCAGCAGTCCTCAGTTCCTCAGTTATTTGTTTGTTCACGCATGAGAAAAACGTGTCATGGGGCAGAAAACATACCATTCTTCAATGTGGTATTTTCATATCAAAACCTAGGTCTTGTTCCCCACAAAGATATGGGTAACTTCACTGAAAACAGGGTTGAGATAAATTACTATTTGAAATAGTTGGGTATAACATATTCTGAGAAAGAGGTGAGTGTGGAGGTATAACTCTTCTCATGCACCCAGCCTGACACCTCTATGTAGCAAATATGAGTTCTCTACAACTTGTTTCTTATGCCAAGATGTTTCACAAAGATCTTAAAAGGCTTCCAGATGCTGGTAATGCATAAGTACTTGCTGTAAAAAAAGCACAAGAATTATATATAAAAGGGACTAGCTTAGCCACAGAATTAGATTGCAGCTTGTCATCAGAGAACTCTTCCTTAGCTTCAGTATTAGAAGTTTTTTAAAGGTCATAAAGCTGATGAAAGAAAGAAAAGTCAGGTGTAAATAAAAAAAAGGAGTGGTTACATTTTTCTGTCCTGAAAGAGATTAATTTAGAACAAAATTATGCTCTAGGAGTAGACTTTCTATTTTAAAATGCTTTAAATTATTAATTACCTCTTTCACAGGATCTTTTCCTTCTCAATGTACTTTTCAAGGTGGAGGAAAGGTCTTCAAAGATATTCAGTGAGTGTCAATCACTGTGTATAAAATAAATGATGGAAAAGGCCCACAGAGATTATTTTAAGAATAAAACAGCCCTGAACCACTGCACCTTGATCCTTATTAACTTCTGATATATTACAGATCTCAGCAACCCATTCACTTGAATAACCCTTACATGTCCTGTTATCCCACTGTAGCTCACTCATACTGACCTGACAATTTTAGATGATTCAGAGTAACAATTTTAGATTTAGATTATTTCCTGAGTGTCACCACTGAGAGAGAACACAAGCATCTATTCTTTAGATTAGTGAAATAAAGTGAAGAAATTTTACATGGCACACCTACAAATGCAAACAATGCATTTTGTCCTGCATATAGTCTAAGGTAATCACTCTGAATCATAAACTCTGGCCTGATCATTAAATAATTTTATTAGTCATGATTTTCAAGTGTATTTGATAAACCAGAAATTGTTAATCAGCACACAAAACATAAACACCACCTTTGTTTTCCATGTAAACCACTGTCCTCTACAAGTACCTTATAAAAACTTAAAAGCTTTAAAAGTTTGTAAATGTGTGTAGCAGGTGGGTGTTTCCTCTCCTGACAGCCACTACAGGAGCACACTGTGCTCATTACTTGCAACTGTTTTACCCCAAAAAAGACTTCAGCACAGGTTCCACTCATGCCAAAGAGCTTGCAGGTTTTTTGAAATACAGAAGCAAAGAATGAATAGGGAAAAGAGAAATGTATTAATTCATGTCACTACCCATCCATCTTCATTCCTTATTCATTTGAACATTAATCTCTTTCTTTTAAGGTGATCCAAAGCCAAATCTGATTTAACCCTCCAGAAATGAATGGCTAATTTGCTTTCCCAGAGCACAAAGTGCTTTACCTTTAATCATTCTGACCCCATTCCTTGGGAATTAGGGCATTCCTGTGAAGAACAGGGTCAGGCTGCAGCTGCACTTTTTTAAGACAAGCTCCACAACAAGAGATAATCTGTACTGTAAAACAAGCCCATAATTTTAGTTTAATGCAACAGGTAGGGATCTGTGAAGCCGTGGTTGACGTTGAGCAGATCCCTTTGGAAGATCATAGGATTACTCTACCCTGCACGTAAACAACAGGGCATTAAACATTCCACTGCTCCTTGGAACAAGTGTTCCAAGCTGTTTTGAAGCTGAACACTGACAACAGACAACCACTTACAGCTTCAGTACAGTAAAAGTAACTGGAGAGGAGGGAATGGTTTTAATGCTAAATGGCAGCTATTTTACAGCTGGAGCTTGACACAGGTCTGCTGCTTGCAGCAACAAGTAAGAAATGGGGGTTTACCTTTGACACTGACATACCTTGAGGAAGTTACTAAAACAATTAATGTCATTAAGACTGGCTTACAAACAACTAAATATTGGGGATTTTTTTGTTTCCCCAGAAAGTATTTCAGAGTATTTTATTCCTCTCTCCATACTAAGTATAGCCTGGTGACCTCAGAAGAAAAGGCCTCATCCTGCAGCTGATCCTGACAGCTGCAAGCAACAGCTGCAAGCAACAGCTGCATGGAGAAGGGGAAGTGTCCAATACTGGGATATTGGATATTGGAAGCGTCCAATATTCAACCACGTGCCGAGAAAATAACCCACGAGTTATAGCAGGGTGCCAATTATTTGAAAATCGTGCCTGAGGTCATCCTCCCAGCAGGATCTACCAAATGCCCCTCAAGGTTTCTTTTATAATTTTAAAGTTATATTTAATTTTTAAAATATNAATAATACTTAAATATTTTATATATTTTACACAATATTAAAAAATATTTTAACTGCACTTACATATTTTACATGTTATATAAATTATGTGCTACGTGTAAAATATATAAAATACATAATTGAAAAATATGTTATAATTATAACTGTAGCAAAACAAACCGCTACGCGTCCGGACTTGCACCGCGTGTCTGAAGCGGAGACATGTCTTTTCCTTCCCCGTGCTGTCCCACCACGGCTTTTCCCCGTCTAGAGCCCTCTGGGGCCGGTCAGGGTGGTGTCCCCAGAACCCTCCCTGACCCAGCTGTCCCCGTCCCCTCACGGCTGGGAGCCCTCTCACTCACCGGCCGCCGCACCGCTCGGCGGCGGCCATTAAGCCGCGTCTCCATGGCAACAACGCTTTTCCCGCTTCAAACGCCCGCGCGCAGCCTTGAGCCCAGAGCCAGCCAATAGATAGAGGGGAGAGGGGCGGGCGGGGCAAGTCCTTGCGGCGAGAGGCCAATCCGAGGCCTTCTTAGGCATGGGGCGGGGAAGGCGGGGGGCAGGACGAGAAGGGAGTGGGTAAGGCCAGAAGCGCTGTCGCTGCCATTGGTTAAGAATGGCGTCAATCATGCGCTGGTTCCCGCCCACTGCCGGACCCGGAAGCAGAGGTGAGGGCGGGGGTCTATGGTGGCCGCTGCCGGCGTGACGCTTGTCCCTGTTCCCAGTGTCCCCATCCCTGGGCACGGGGGCCACCCTCTGCGGGCGGAGAGGAGAGGGCAGGGCAGCGGGGCCGCCTGGCGCCAGGCGCCGGCGGAGGGGCCCTGCTGGGATTTGTCTTTGTCCTTCCAGGCGCGCACGGGAGGTGGTGCTGGTTGCCTGGGCTGGCCCCGGGGCTGTGGGGCCCGGAGCGGGGGTGTTGTCCTTGCGGCTGCTCAGGAACTAATGAAAGCTGTTGAAGTGGTTGACCAAAAGAGCTGAGAGTCGTCCAGAGGCGTGGTTGGTGGTGAAGGGCTCCGTGCTGTAGTTTCCCCTGTTGGAAGCTGGAGGCGTCACGCTCTTTGGGTCCCAGGAAAATACAGTGTTCTGTAAAGTTATCTGCTGAAGTACGAATCTCCATCAGAATGCAAAGCTTCACCTGGAACTGGGAATCGACCAGATTTGTAACATGGATTACTCATCTCCATTGCTTTCCCTCTTTTTCTCTACAGGACTACTCATGCTGGCTGCATAGCTTGTTGCTGACAATATTTTTCTCTTAAGAGGTGTGTTCCTTATTGTTCACATCAAATCAGTGCTTAACACACGTGCCAAGAAGCTTTTAGTTTTCTATGTCAGCCTGAAGTCTAGGTGAGACAGCAGAGAGCCGGGTCATTTGTCATTCATTTTCTCAGCTTTGCCCCTGATATCCTGAGCAGCCCTGTGTTCCAGGGAAGCTGTCCAGACCAGTTATTTCCAAATGCCAGTTCCAGTAATGTTGAGGTATTGCCTCTGTGCAGGGCCTTTGGAGTTTTGCGGTGGAAAAGTTTCAGAGTGTTAATCCATGGTTTTCCTTTTGCTTTGTAATTTTTTTCCCTTCCCCACAATACGTTTTGTAATCTATCAGCAGCAAAGAAAAGACATGCAGGTCATTTTTCATGGTTCTGGATGACGTTCTTTTTTTTCTTTAAAGCTTTTATCTAGGTTCCTGTTTCAGTGTTTTAAAAGGAAAGTTTTTTACAATTCAAAGGTAGCTAATAAGATCCAGTTTAATTCTGTAGTAACTTCAAAGGGGTGGACAACTTTTTAACTGTGCTGAGATCTGTTTGCTCACTAAATACAGCTGATCTGCTTGAGCCCCATGTTTTGTGCTGTTCCACAGCTCCTGGTGTGGTTGGCAGAGGGGAATGGCTGTGAGAGCTTGTGGCTTGATCATCTACAGGAGGCTGCAACCAGCACCATCCTCTAAGGTCACTGACAGCATCGAGTACCTCCTGCTTCAGACATCCTACGGGACCCACCACTGGACCCCGCCCAAAGGTGATTTTTGTCCTGATAACAGTCGCGGAGGTCATTAGTCTCGGGTTGCAGAGTGGATTTTGGCTGAAGTCGGTTTAGAGTGGCAGTTGCCACCTGAGAGTAGCTGCTGGCTGTGCTGTTTGTCTGATGGTGCTTCTGAAGCAGCTGAGGGTGGAGTTTTGAGGCTGAAATCCCCTGCAAGCTGTGGCTATACAAAGTGTTGGGCACGACTGATACGCGTTGGGGCAGGGTGTGTCACCCAGCCGGGCTCCTCTGGTATCTGATGAGGTAATGAGGGGATGTTCTACCTTCTTGCCTCAGGTCTGATCCTTTGCCGGGCACCACTGTTGCTGGTGCAGGATTGTTTGGCCCATGTGTGATCAGAGGGGTCGCGGTCACAGTTTGCAGGAAGGCAGACTGAAATCTGTAACAGTACACTTCAGTACACCTTGCTTAGGAGATGCAGAAGATCACTGATGAAGATCACTTGCCTAATGCAGTAGAGGTGAGAGGGACAGATAGGAGAATTAACCTTACCAGCTGTTCTTGGTGATCAGTGAGGCCTCAGAGCAGAAGACAAGCCCTGTGTCCCAAGACAGAGCAGCACCTTCTCTGTAAAGGCATGTGGCGGAGCCAAGTTACATAGTAACAGCCGTGGTACCAGGAAGAGTGCAGCACAGAAATGCTTCAGGCTCCCTTTAGATCTTCTTGCATGCTGTTTTTTTGTCACCTTTTTCTTCCCGATATTTCTCATTTGAAATGATATTTCATTTCACAAAATGAGAAGTTTTTACTTCTTATTTTGTGAAATGCGGTGCTTTCAAAGCATGGTGCAGCAGTTTATAAACAAGAACNGGGGGGGAATCTTTTAACAGTGTCAGCTAGGCTCTTCTATTACGGGAAAGAACAAAACTTTCCAAACCTCCCCGTTTGTCTACTCCACCAGGAGCCTAAGGGAGCTGAGTTTGCAGCCTAGCAGAAAGCTAAACATCTGCTGGGACATGATTGATTGTTGTGAGAAGAAACCCTTGTGGAAAGGCTCCCTGGGAGCACAGTAATTCTGGACAAGCAATTTAAATTGCTTGTAGGCATTTTGGTAGAGAGGTAATTGTCTCATAAGCATACATCTCACACACCCAGAACCACAGAAGAGTTAGGTTGGGAGGGACTTTTAAAGGTTGTCTAGTCCACGCCCCCACCAGTGGGCAGGAGTCAACTAGAGCAGGTTGCTTGGAGTCCCGTCCAACCTGGATGTTTCCAGGGATGGGGCACCCACCCCCTCTCTGGGAAACTTGTGCCAGTGTTTCACCACCCTCATAGTAAAAGCAAGTCTTCTTTGTCTGTAGTCTGCCCTCTCCTAGATGAAAAACAGGAGCCCTTCTCCTATCATTCCAGACCCTTTTCAAAAGTCTGTCCCCAATTTTTTTATAAACCACCACCCTTTATGCACCAGAAGGGGCTCTTTCCTTAACATCTCCCCAGAGCCTTCTCTTGTCCAGGCGGAACAACCCCAGCTCTCTCATCCTGTCTCCAAAGCAGAGGTGCTCCACTCCCTGATCATATTCAATGGCTTCCTCTGCATTCAGTCCAACAGGTCAATGTCCTTCCCTTGCTGAGGACTCCAGGGATGGATGCAGCATTGCAGGTGGGGTCGCACCAGAGCAGAGGGGGAGAATCACCTCTCTCAACACACTGCTTAAGATTTTAGAGATCAAAAGCCAAAATCTGATGGGAGCCTGTAATAGAAACTTGGCATTGATTTGGGGGAATTTAATGAGGAGAAGCTATTCCATTTTATAATATCTGTGATAAGAGTGGTCATCCAAGGTGGCCCTGGGATGTGCAATGTGGTAACATAACTTGTATGTGATGCTGACATAGATTCCATGGGGCAGGAGCCAGAAGGAGAAGTTGTAATTGTCTCTCAAAGCGCACACGAAAGGCAGTTTACAGCTACAGCAATACCTTGTTATTTTAAAAGTTCTCTAAGCAGCTGCAACTCTTATGGGATTAAACTGGACTTGCTTGGATCCCCTCACATGAACATCATCAGCCTTATCTCTGCCCCTAGGATTGTAACTTTGCACTAGCTGAGACTGATGGGAAGGGAATGTAGGGTTCATTTTCCTTCTTAATCTATTGGAACTGCATTAGTGAAAACAGGTGGAAGGATCTGAGCTGTGGTGTGTGAGGTGCTGCCTGCAGTCCTTTCTCTGCCCTGCGGGGAGACTGTACTGCACAGACTTGGCAATTTACTGAGTTTTGACGTCAGGTTATCACCAGGTATCAACATCAGGTGCTGATTTCTGCACAGCTGCTGCTTGAAAGAAAAGTGTATTTTACATTTGAGGTGATGTCATGTTGTAAGAGATGTTCACACTTTTTGATACACAGGCAAAAGCAATTGAGTGGGACTTGTTGCAAAAGTGAAACAAATTTCCCACGTATCCCAGGTTGTGGTACTAAAAGTGGGCTTTGGGTGCCTGGGACTTGAGGAACAATTCATCTCTGTGATGAAATTAGAGGTATTTGCAGCCAACTACATAGAAAATAGTCACACCAGGGACAAAATAGAGCTTAAACTGTTTTTTTTTTTCCTTTTAAAATGTCCCAGCTCCTGCTATGTTGCTTTTCTGAGGTATTGCTTGGCTTGTTCTATTTATATTCTGGTCTGGAACTTTCATGAGAAAACCAAATCTGACATTTCTCAACAAAAGTACAAATGGCAGGGGACGTGTTATATTTATCCGTTGTTTTTAGTGGCACCTCTTGTTCTGAGCAATGTAAAATAAATGATGTGTCCTAGGAGAACTACCCAGCTGGTGAAAGGACTGGCTTTTAGACTAGTTGCTTGTTTCAGAGAGAAGTGGGGAAGAGAAAAGATCCCTAGATGCCTAAATGAAACCCACCTTTTAAATGGTACATGGTGGTGCCTGGTCCTGTTGTTTCTGGACTGTTGGCACAAGTGTTTTGCAGAATTGAGCCTTAAGCTTATGTGAGAGGACGTGGTTGAGAGAGAATAAAGACTCTTGGATGAACTGTCTCCACTCTAACTGGATAAAGGAAAAATGAGGGACTCAGTCCTCAGTGTATTCTGAGGTGGAACATTATGGGTGTAGAGTACTCCAGAAGGGGAGGGAAGGAGTGAGAAGGAAAGATGTCTGGTGCTGAGAGGCCGATGGAGGTTTCGGGAGGTGAGGAATAAACAATGATCCTAAAAGCCACAAGACAAAGATAAATCAAGACATAAGATCTGGAAAAGCAATGTCTGCTCCAATTTCCATTTCATCCTGTGTCAGCTACCATGTACTCTCATCTCTGTCTCCCAGTGTTTCCCAATTAAAGCAAAGTGTGAGTTTCCTTCCCAGAGATTTACTTTTCCACCCTCTTGGCAGGCCACGTGGACCCAGGGGAGGATGACCTGCAGACAGCCTTCCGGGAAACACAGGAGGAGGCTGGTCTGCAGGCCAGTCAGCTCACCCTCATCGAGGGCTACAAGAAAGAGCTGCACTACCCTGTCCGTGGCAAGCCTAAGACTGTTGTGTACTGGCTGGCAGAAATGAAGGACTGCAACACAGAAATCAAGCTGTCGGAGGAGCACCAAGCTTTCCAGTGGCTGAAGCTGGAGGATGCCTGCAAATTTGCAGAATATGAGGACATGCAAGCAACGCTGAAAGAAGTGCATCAGTTTCTATGCTCCAGAGAATAAGGGTTTTTATGACGTATAAGGGGATTTCTTGAGGAGACAGGTCTGCTTTTTAAACTGCAGAAAGCATTATATGCTTGCAGAAATGTAAATTTCTTTTTTTTTTTTTTTAATCTGTGGAAATTCAGTGAGGATACATGGAGCTTTTAGAGAGATTGTGCTTTTGTCTCCTCTAGCTTGCACAAAAAAGCATAGTCTGAATGAACCATAAGCCAGAGATGTCTGAATTGAAGCCCAAAGCTAACAAAAGACTTCCTCTGTCTCCTTTTTTTTTTTTTTCCCCTTTCTTTTGCTTCCTTGAAGTGCTGAACAACCACAGGTCTTTTTGGAAAATCAAACACTTGATATATCTTGACTTACTGATGTAAAGCTAGAGAGTTGAGAAAATGAGCATATGGGGATTTTTAATAACAAAACCCTTGCTGCAGAAGTCATACCTTGAATTTCAAATGAGAAAGCAGTACTTCTATTCCCAACTCTTTCAGTGATATGCAGTGATAACTTGTCTGATCGTTTCAGGTCTTTTTTGTTTGTATCATGAATTTATGTACATCCCTAATGTACTGTTGTGAGAACATTTTCCATCCAGAGAGTCTTAGTAAATGGTTGAGATATGGTATTTAAGTGGTAACTTGAAGTTCTTTTGCCTCTCTTTTAGTATTTTTGATCTTTGACAGACACCTTAGCATACATTTTCCAGGGGGTTGGCAAAGGGTACTTAATTCACTTTCTGCACTGGATGTCCAAGCTTATGTGCAATCTTGTGTCTTTTTCATACTATCAGTGCTTCTATGGCTGCAGCCACTCATCTTTTGGGGCAGCAGACATTAGTAATATTGACAGCAGTGTGAGAGGAGTCTCTTGCTTGTAAATCCATTATGTTCCAGTGGAGTGATTTAAGATTGCATATATTTATATTTTCAAAGAAAGGGATACACTGTAAGGAGGTTTTTATATATAAATATATATGTATATGTTATAAATTATAAGCCAAATCATGAATTAAAAATACTAATAATAAATTTATTAATATAAACAAAAAAAATCAAGAATTTGAGAAATAGAAAAACCC
>VXBN01010316.1:5028-65719 GCA_013397395.1 Sinosuthora webbiana
TCAGGGCAACACCCTAAATCCTCCATCTTGTTCCCCATGCACCTACATACTAAGAACCCTAAAACTACAAAATTTTCCACCCTGTGACACACTACACTACTGTCTGTCACATCTTTGTGACTTGTAATTCTTCTCTCAGTGTTAGAAGCTTTTCCCATGAACTGAAGTCAAAGACGGTGTCTCTCTGGGCTCTGTGCCAGGGTCTACAACCCCCCTGTACAGATTCCAGACCCCCCTGTACAGATCTCAAACCCTCTTGCTCGGGTCCCAGACCTCTCTGCCGAGGTCTGTGGCCTCCCAGGGCGCCCAAAGGAATGCCCTGGACTCCAACAGGAGTGAAGAGTCAAATTCATAAACAAGAGATTAACACAGACTGGTATTTGCTTCCCATGTTTTCCTGTAAAATAGCCTTCTTGCTTTCTGGCAGAAAGCCTATGTAAGAGTGCAGTGGGTGTCCTGCTGTGAGTACAACTTGGAACCTCACGTGGTGCTTCATCTTGGTGCTGGGTTGCTGTGGGGGAAGGAGCTGCACTGTGCACTTTACAGTGAACCCCTTGGGCAAAGAGCATCACCTCTGTGTCCAGGAGCACCATCACACCCCTGGCTTTCCCCTGCTGGAATTATATCACACATCTGGGGTGAAGCGACTTCAGCCAAACCTGTCCCTGCACTGACTCGTTTCACAATCTGGTTGGTGAGTCTGGTTTGCTTTTGTGTTGTGGCAAAGCACTGGCACCTGCAGGTGTCTCCACACTGCCCTCCTGATGGGGAATAATCTCCTGCTCTTGTTTGTGACGCCTTTGTGCCAGGTCCTAGGGAGGAAAGTGGTCTCCCTGAGGACTCCAGTGTTGGCACCCAGGGTGATGTCTGGTAAGCCACAGCAGCAGTGACACACAGGCAGCATCTCCCTGTCCACAATCCCTTTCCTGCCAAAGAGAGAGGGAGCAGGGTCTGTCAGGGCCTGTGGCCTCTTGTTTCTTCCCTCTCCATCAGACACCTCCTATACATACCAGGAAAACTGCAAATTTACACCTTGAGGGTTGCAAATACTTTTGGTATTTCTCATAGCAGAGCTGGGCAGGATGGGGTGAACAAGGGACATCACCAGGCTTTGCTGATGGAGAAAAGGAAAACCAAAGAAAGAACAAAGCGCCTCCGGTTTTGTCTCCTCTCTGGCAGCTAGTGGTGATCAATGATTGACAATGGTGCTGCTGGCTGGCCACCAAAGAGCACTCTGAAAATAGAAGACAAAATCTTCTGTAGTCCCCTTAGGCATCCCAGCTGCCCTCTGAGGGAAGTGCGGAGAGGGATGAGCTTTCCTGGGCAATTGTTTTGTCCCACATTGATTTTCCCCCTGCACTTCTGGGCTGAAATGTGCCACCTGCTGCTCTGTGAAGGCTGCAGTGAGTGGAACCAGCAATGGGTGAGTGGAGCACCCTTTCTCCACACCAGCTTAACCCTGGAGCATCAGCATCTTTCCTAGCAAGCAGAGAGACACAGATACCATGTTGACTAAAATACACAACTTGGTGATTGGGACAGTAGCTAGTAGATTGGGCATGGGTCAGCAGCAGCCAAATTGGGTAAGGCTTGGTCACAGAGAGTACAGAAAGCACAGAGAGCACAGAGAACGCAGTGCTCACAAGCCATATGCTCTGCCCGTACATTCCCTTTCTTTGTTGGTGCTGCTGAACTGCTCAGCGCAGGGAATGCAGCAGGTTTGCATTTCCAGCGTACATGTCTGGGTGGTGCACACTTCTCTGGGGAGAGGCTGGAGCAGAACATACCTTTCTGCAGCCCTTCGTGCTGCCTCCTGGCTTTGGGTGCCCTGGGCTGCTCTGCCTCCCCACAGCTCTGCAGGTGCCGGCAAAAGGGGAGCAAGGGGCTCTCGGGAGCGAGAGCTGCTTTTGCTGGGTGGTTGCTGTGCTTGCTAAAGAGCCTGCCTGCCCTCCGTTCCCATGCTGCCTTCCTCCTCTCCATGGAATTGTAGAGCAGAGGATAATGATGGGATGATTATCACCTGTGACAACAGGGTGTCTGAGGACATCTGGTGGTGGAATTCCTTACTCCAGTGCTCTGCAAGACAGGAACAATGTGACTGCATGTTTCAAGGCACTATGGCTTTCCCTAAGTCAATTGTTTTTCCTCCTGCCCTGATTTGGGGATTTGCTTTGTTCCTAGCTTTGAAGGAGCCCATCCAACCTGATGCCATCACCGTAGCAGCCCTTGAGGGAGAGGCAAATATCTACTGCAACTTCTCACTCTTGATGGATGTTTTGCAAGTCACCTGGGAAAAGTGATATGGGATTTCCCCCCAGAACATGGCCACCTACAGCCCAGTACATGGGCTGAGGCTAATAGGGTCATTTCAGAAGAAGGTGTGTTTCACTAGAGCAACCCCAAAGGCCTCAGCTATCACCCTCCAAAATCTCACACTTGAGGATGACTCTTATTACAGATGTATTTTCAATGTGTTCCATCATGGCTCCTTCAGCAAAGAGATATGCCTCAACACCCAAAGTTTGTTTTCCACTAACACCTTCTCTCTTTCTGGCACTCAGTTTGGGTTTGCTGTAATCAGGAGGTGGGGATGTCATTATATTATCCACCACATGCAGATTTTCCATGCAGCAGCATCTCCTTGGTGGATAGTGTGCAGATTGCCAGACTGGAATTACTACCTAACCAACTGTCCTTTTAATTGGACAATATGTTACAGGAATATTAATCAATTTACCTTATAAAAATTGAAGAATTACTGTACCACTTGTGGGTTTTGCCATATTGTGTACCTGAAAGCTTTCAAGTAAAGATTTGCGTTTACATTCACTCTAACATTGTTTGGAAAGATCTGTTCTATTTCCAAGGCAACACTTTCCTCAGGGGAAGTGAAGGCAAATATGCCAGCAGATCCTTTTGGATAAAAACTTTGTACAGAGAGAGAAACCCACCCAGCTTTGACTGTAAACTCCCCACAGAGTGTAAAAAGCATCCTCTCTTTTTGCTGCCAGCAATTTCTGAGCTCACAGTGGAATTGTATTCCCTCCTGCCCACTGTGGGTCTCCTCACTACAGTGTGCTCAGCAACAAGAATGCCTATCCCCAACATCACACAGCTGGATGACAGGGGCCTGGAGGAGACACCACGTCCAAAACACCAACAGAACAGTAACAGCGGCAACCAGACTTACCTTCTCTGCCAACCACCTCCATGCCTTGTTCTGCCTCCTCGACCACCCACAAGGAAGGAAAATGAAGGCACTTCACCTGGAAACCTGTCTTGATATATCGTGTCAGCTGTGTGGAGATGTGTAACATGCAGTGGGAAGCTCCTAGGGAAGGATGTATGACTGTGGGAGGGCAGCTTGTACTTACATAGGTCTTGTTAGACAACTTTCTGTGGGGTCAGATCTCATGCTAGATGAAGATTACAGTTTTTGAAACCCTCCAGAAGACTCCTTCCTGTGGTACCTTTGTGCATGTGTGGTGGATGTGTGTATATATAGATGGAACAAATATGTACATTTGTGCATACACAGGATATCTACATTTCCACATAATGATTTATGTAGAGGAGCAGTACACACAGCTGGGGGATACATGCAGAGCAGGCTCCCGGCAGACAAATGCTGGGGAAAAACATCTCATATAGATTATCTTGCTGAGGATATGTGTCAGGAAGTATGGCACACTTCTCTTGTGATAAACCGTCTTTCAGAAAAAGAAACACAAATAGATCAAGAGTAAAAGTTCTGGGTTTTGATACAACCTGATACCAGGGAAGTGTGAGACATTATCAGTATTTATTTAAAAATATAAAATAATCCTTCATCTTTGGTAGAGTTGTATTGTTATACTGTTCCTTTCTCTCCTTCAAAGAATAAATGAGCACAAAATGGTGAATGTTGCGCTCTCGGTCCCAGCCCCTGGAGAAGACAGCAGGGACATATTGGCATCACTTCATGTTCTGTGTGAACTTACTGGTTTCTTTTTGTAGATGTTCAGAAGAGCACAGTCATCATCACATCAATATTAACAGCTGTGTTGCTCTTACCTGTCTTGATATATCGTGTCATGAGACTAAATAACAGCAGAAGGAACAAGAATAGTTTCCCTTTTCATGCAAATGAGGCACCTTGCCTCTGTTCATCTTGCAATTTGCCTTTCTCTTTCTTCTTGGTATTTTTATACTGTTCTGGAAACCCATCCAGCTAGTAACAGCATCTTTAAAATAGCACAATTCACTCTAAATGACAAGGGCTATACTAAGCATCCCAAGACTAATTGATGGTGTGGTTTTTTCCCAGGCAGAAGACACACGGTGCACCCACAACTCCTGCAAAGAAGACAGACTTACAGCAAGAACTAGGTGAGGTAGCCTCTCTGAGCCTGCACAAACTGAAAGAGCAGCACTTCACTCATCAAAACGAGGTAACACAAACACCCGCACAGGGAAGTGATTATTCACATCCTCCGTTAGGGGTCTCTGTCCTGCCATGTGTTTGCTGCATGGGACAGCCACGCTGGGTAGATGACCCAACATGTGCCCCATGTGCCCCTCTAGCAGCAATCAGGAAAAACAGCTTCATGTTTTGCACTGCTGCCCTGGAGGGTGCAGCAGAAAAGTTAGTCAAAGTTATTTAGTCTCAAAGGCATGGAAGAGGCACTGGAAATGTCCAGGAGGGCAGATGAGATGACTCTTCTGGACAAGGCCAGGGAGCCCTGCAGAGCTGTAAAGAGCAGCCTCACAGAGAAGTTTCCCCACAAGGGTCTGCCCCACCCTCCTTCTGATGCAGACTCAAAGGTGCTTTGGAGGGCTGCTGGCATCCACAGACAAAACGAGTAACTGGTCACAGCTGGGAATCCCTCCTGCTAGACACTTTGCTCTGACCTCCCATGTGCTCCTTGTTTTCCCTGCAAGCTCCTGGTGCTCCTGCGCTGTAGCTGGGAACCTGCTATGGTTTGACACTGGCTAAATGCCAGGCACCCACAAAAGTCATTTGCTCACCCTCTCCTGCTACAGTTGGGCAGAGGAGAGGGGAAAAAATTAATTATGATCTCATGAGTTGAGATAAGGACTGGGAGAAAACAGGATAAAACAGGCTCAAGTTAAAAGGTATAACGTAAATTTATTATTAACAGAGTTAGAGGAAGATAATGAGAAATAAAATAAACTTTTAAAACATCTTTTTTCCCCTCAGTCCCTCCCTCTTTCCCACTGACAGCACAGGGAAACAGAGCATGGGTTTTTGTAAGTTTGTCACCTAAGGTCTCTTTCTGTTTGTTCGGGGAGAGCTACGCCATGGGTCCCTCCCACAGGAGACAGTTCTCCGTGAACTTCTCCATTGTGGTTCCAATCACACAAGCAGAAGTTCTGCCAAAACTGCTGCAATGTGAGTCCTTCCCATGGACAAACAGTCCTCCCAAAACTGTTGTGGTGTGGATCACTCGTCCACAGGGTGCAGTTCTCCAAGGATAGGCGGCTCTAGTTTGGGGGCAAGGGCTCTCTCTCTCTATTTCTGGAAGCAGCAGTCCTCTCTCTCTGTTTGGGTCTCCAACTGGATCACAGCTTTCCTTGGTATCCACCCACTCCAGCTTGAGCATTTTTCCTATGGGCTGCGAGTGGATCTCTTCATCCCCAATGGACCTCATGGGCTGCAGGGGGACAATCTGTTTCACCACCACAGCTTGCAGAGGAATTTCAGCTCTGATGCTTGGAGCACCTCCTCCCCCTCTTTTTTTTCTATTGACCTTGGTGCTGCCATGTTGTTTTCCCTCACACGTCCTCACTTCCTCCTCTTCTCCAACTAGAAGAAAAACTGCTGCCCAAAGCTACCATTGCCAACTAGTTCCACCAATTCAAAGACTCCTACAGGATCTCACAGTGCTGAGAGGCCGATTTTGTCTAGGTTCTACGCTGGGGACTTGCTCACCATGTGTTCACTGCCGGCCATGCAGCCCCGCCTCCATCACGGGGGCAGTGGCAGCCGCCATGGCACTGGCACTATTTAATGCCTCTCCTCATGCAGGGCATCAGGAAGGGGAAGCCACTGCCGCTGTCCCTGCCCTCCTGCCTGCAGTGCCATGGGCAAGGGGTGGCCAGGCAGGCAAGGGGTGGCCAGGCAGACAGGGCTTACCGCAGGCCGCACCAAGATGGCGGCGGCCGTGTCAGCGCATCGCCACGTGCTGCCGGGATGGCCATAGTGGTGGCACCTCACCGCTCCTGGAAAAAATTGCACCTGCATTGTTCTGATTTTCTTCTTAAATATGTCATCATAGAGGGGTTACCAACTTCTCCAACTGGGCCCAGCAGCATGTCCATCTTCAGAGCCATCACAGATTGGCTCTGTCTGACATGGTGGAAGCTTCTAGCAGCTCCTCACAGAAGCCACTTCTCTGGCCCTTCCCCTCTGCCAAAAAACAGGCTGTGCCAAATCAACACAGAACCCTCTTGTCTACTCATCACTTCTCTCTGCCAGAGAGAAGTAGAGGTGTAGAGGTCTGTAGTGATTACCACACCTCTCTGCTGGGTCTCTTGCAGAAGCAGACACCAGGCTCCATGCTTCACAAAAGGTCAAAGAGAAAACTGGGATCAAGGAAAAGTTGGAGGCACTCGTTTAGGGAGGAAGGAGAGAACAAAAACAGCAGCTTCCAAAGAGTGAGTTGAAGAATTGACCTGCTGAGTTATTCATCAAGGAGCTTGGCTGCTCTCACATGAAGGAGGACGGGGAGGCAATGGCAGGTGAGGGAGTCCAAGTGACACACCAGCCCAGCTGCTCCCCAGCCCAGCAGAGGAAGGAGAGACATCAGCCATTTCTACAAGCCCAGAGGAGCACAGGGGCCCACGCCCAGGGATGTCCCAGAAGATCATAAGCCCTAGAGTCTGTGTGGGAAACCCATCCAGATGCGTTCATCATTAGAGCACCTTTTGAACTGCCTAAGGGCTATGGACACATAATGCCATGCAAATGAAGTGCATTTGGAGATTGCAGCAGACTGCTATGGGACTCTTAGGGGAGGAGACAAAGGTGAGAAAGGTAGGAATCAAAGGCATCTGGGAATAAAAAGGCTGGGAAAATGGATGGGTGAAGGAATAAAAGGGTCTGGTTTCATTTATGCAGGAGGCTGATCAGTACACTTGTCTGGGCTGGCCCAGTGCTCTGTCACCACAATCTGTCCTGTCTTTCATTAAACTCAATTTCTAATTCTTCTTCTAGGTGAGGGACACTCCAACAGGTGTGCATGTGTGTAGGGGGCTCTGGTGTCAGCAGCTGGGCCAGAACCAGAGGCCCCATGTGCCCAGGTGTCAGCAGCTGGGGAGACCTGAGTGAGAGAGGCCAAGTGCCAGCCACCAGCCTGGACCAGGGTCAGAGCCTGAGTGTCCCTGCTGTGGCACCTGGACTGAGCACAAATGAGCTTGTGAGGGCCAGCAGAGGTCAAGCCAGAGCAGCCGGTGAGTAGGGATGTCCTGGGATGCTCTTTGATGTCTCATAAGCAATCAGGCAGAAGGATCTGCGCTGTGGATGGGCCAAGACCAACAGAACCAGGCCAGGATTGGTATTTGGGGAAAAAAAAAAAAAAAAAAAAAAAAAAAAAAAGTTATTTTTTCAAGGTGTTGATCTGGGAAAGCTCCTGTCCAGCTCTGTGTGTCATTACACGAGGGGTTTCAGAGATGTGCTTCCAAAGTATTTGCAAAGGCTCCTCTGACAGCTTCTGTGGCAGTGCAGCCTCAGCGCAGAGCACTACCTGTGATAAGCACCTAATGAAAAAGAATTATAGCTCATTTAGCCAAGAATCTCGAAGTCTCCCGAACTTTGTAAGGAGTCATGCCCTAGTTAGCTAAAGAATTTATGTGGGGGGTTTTCTACTTGGTTTTTATTTAAATTTGTGTTTAACTTAGTGTCAGTAGAACAAGATTAAAAACCCAGGAAAATTAAGAAATAGCTGAACTTGAACCTGCAGGAAATAGCTCCAGAGACCTATACACCTCAGAAAACTTAATGAATAGAGGTTTGTTTAGCTACGGAAGCAAATTCAGTAGAGAATTGTTTAGACAAGAGGATTTCTGGGTTATCTTTAACTAAAGGTAAATGTAGTGTCTTGGTAGTGACTTAGTACAGTAAGATAAAAACTAGAAGTCAGCAGAAGGGAATTATGTACGTGCTGGGAGCTGCCATCATGGAAGGGTCATCCAGAGGGCAGGTGACAAAGACAATAATTAAGACCCTCTGATGAAGTAACAAGGCCCCCCTAATCAAAATAACAACATGCAAAAGATTATATGGCAGCCCTGCTGCACACCAAGACAACTTGGATGTAACGGCTGGCAGACTCTGGGTGGGGCTGTAAGGAAATCCAAGGTGCGACAGTGTACTTAAATCCCAGGGAACTGTGTCTCCTTGGCAAAAAATTCCCAGCATGTCTCCAGCGCTGTAATAAAGGAATGACCTATTTAAGAGAATTTTGCTGTTGGATTTAAGTTCTTTAATTCACTCGTTGGAGAGATCCCCAATCCACTCAGTGAAGGGAAAACACCTTCAGTAAGTCCTCCATTAAAATATTAACACACCAGCACTGTGCTTTTCCTCTTTGGACTTTCAAATAGTCTTTCGGTATCCAACAACCCCATCTCTGGTATCCAGAAATTACAACCACCATATCCAAAGTCATTCCATGATGAAATGACTTTATGAGGGTTGTTCCACAGTGGACCCTGACTGTGGTTGCTGGAATAGAAGATGTTGAAAGGGACTGAAGAAGGAACTGGGCACTGGATTGCAGCAGTGCTGTGCGTCTCTCAGGGAACATGCGTCCTGTTCCTGGCTAGCTCTGCACAGGCGCTGCAGTAAAAGTCAGTTTTGTATCCTGTGGATTCTTGCTTTTGGCAGAAGTGTGAACAGAGGCAAGGACGAAGGGAGGACTCTCGTGAGATTTTCAACTGGGTTTATTAAGCCCACACGGGACTCGTACACCCCAGAAAGGTCCCACGAAAGTGAGTTTTCTCTCTGGTATCGCACCTTAAGTATGGGGATGGGGAAATGGGATGGGGGCAACTTGGAACCAATCCCAAGAGAGGGGGAGTGACCCAGAACATAAAGGACAGACAGTAAAACCAATCAATCAATCAAAGGGGGGAGGAGAACCAAGACCCTGCAAATCACTGGACACCCACACTAGAACCTTCCAGGCATCAGGGCGGGGCTGCAGAGTGATGGACAGGACTCTTAATTGTGATTGACACCTGACAATCACTGGGGTAAACCAAGGAGAATTTAACATGGGAGTACATGGGAGACACCATTGTAACTTAAACAAAACCGTACAAAACAAAGAACACATGTATATGGAAAACTGGTAAGCCTAAAAACACACCACTACACTGGATAACAGTTCTTCTTTCCCCTCCTGGAAAGAGAGGTCTTTCAAAGGGCCAGGGAAAGGAATGTGGAAATATTCCCAAGTCTGTTCTACACAATTCCAGGCTGGCCAGTGATGAGTAAAAGCTAGAGGATGCACAGATAAATTCATTAAGTCAGAGGTTTATGTCCAAAACGAGACAGGGGAGTCCTATAACTTTATTCAAATGAAGGGAAAGGCCATGGGGCAGGTCCCCTGGGGTCTCTCAAATTGTTGGAGAGCACAGCCTCCTTTTTATCCTAATTTTCCGGCTGCATCACCCTCTCCCTTGCCCCATTGGCTGAGGTACTTGGAAGGTACAGACTTCATGATACACACAATCCCCTTTGTGTCATTGTTCTTCTCTAGGTTCAGGAATTTGCAAGGCCTTAGTTGAGCAACATCCTGTGTCAATTAGTAACATTCTTCCGAACAGTTCCTCCTTATACTATCTTGCCTCTGTCCCTGGCCTAATCTCTTATGAGTCCATTTGTAAAGCCAAATTCCTCCCTTTCCTTTCAATGAGAAATGAGAATGGCAGACAGTTGGTATTACCTGGGAAAGCAGCCAGAATGCCTACATTGCTCTGACAAATTCTGCCCTGGGTTGCCTCCTCTCAAAGCAGGATTTTATGCAGCTGAGCTTCTTTGTGAATTGACCTTTAGAAAGTAACCTCAGGCTTCTTGGCCAAAGTACCTTTAAAAGTCAATCTCAAGTGATGTTTTAAGCAAGAGTTGCTCAGCATTAAAAGACAATCATTCCTCGAATTCTGAAAATCCCATTCTAAATTAGTTTGCCTTGAAATCTGTCATGTTGCATGCATGTGGATTACAATGAGGGCTGCAACTTGGTAATCCTCAAATGAGAGTTTCCTGAGATTAAGTCCTCATTATCTTTTTTTTTTTTTTCTTTTTTCTTTTTTTTTTTTTCTGTAGAGAATTTATCTGTGTATTTTTTTCACAGTTGTCATCGATGTCTGTGTGCTCTTCCATTGTGGCTATGATTGGAAGCCATCAATGTGTGCGTATAAACATAACACAAGATGATGTTTAAGTACCATTTTTCAAAGTTAACTTTGTGCCGGGGAAGTGGAAATTATGGAGAGAAAATGTACCAGTGGTACTCCATGCCAGCCATGGTCATAACTACACCAGAGGGGAAACACTGCGCTCAGCAGATGCGAAACTTCTGTTACTGTAGTTTGTTTGTTCTGCTCTCTTACACATCTACACATAGACATATTTGCTAGTAAAGAACTGTTATTCCTTTTCCTGTATTTTTCCCTCAAAGCCCCATAATTTTGAAGCTACAATAATTTCAAGGGAGGGGTCATCTTTCCCTTGCAGGAAGCTTCCTGCCTTTCTTTGCAGACATTTGTCTTTTAAACCAAGACATTTTATCACCAAAAACTGGGAAATAAATTCTACAAGAGTATGCTAGGTTAGAAAGCCAACAATAATTTATTCATAATAACAATAAATCATAATATCATGATAAACATCAGTTTATTCAGTTAATAATATAACTCCGGTTTATTCATAATAATATAACTTGTTCAGTAACAGATTTCCCCTTTGAGACTTATAAGTTCTTCAAAGTCTCAGATGCACTTACATTGACCTAGTCTATACAGCAGTATGTATTGCAACAAGTGATCAAGATCATGAGCAAGAACAGCACAAATAAGTATTAACAATTGTTTTAACCATCCCAAGCTGAGGAGCCACAAATCTATTTCTTGCACCTTCACACCAGTATTGATGGTTAGCAGCACTTGATATGGCCCCTTCCACTTTTCTTGGAGAGGCTTTTCTGTCCAGGTTTTGAGGTAGTCTCCAGGTTGGTATGGAAGGGCTGTAATATCCAGTGTAATGGATGCTGTCAGCACAGTGTTATCTGTGGAGAGAAGACAACACCTTCCCATGGGATTTAATATATTCTGTTAGACTCTGGTTCATTCTTCTTGCTTTCTCACTCAATCAAGGTCTCCATGGAGTGTGCAAGCCCCACTTTCCTCCTAACATTTTAGCTGGGCTATGTGCTATTTCAGCAATGATGTGAACCTCTGTCTGGTGACATTCCCACTCACATTCCAAACCTCAGGATCATTTTCTTCCCCAAAACCTTTACCAGCTTTGTTAGTGCAACAAGAAGAAGCTTCTGGCCATACTGAAAAAGTATCTACCGGTACCAATAAAATACTTGTGGCCCTTTTGCCATGGCAACTCAGCAAAACCTATTTGTCAATAGTCTCCTGGACATTTTCCTTTCTTAACAGTCACAGGTATAGGCTATCTAATTTGATGTGCATTGTTCTTTAAGTGTTTGGCACTTTTTAACAATGCTTTTATGGTACCAGTCATTCGTATGTTCAAAACCTGTGGCTTCATTGCTTCTCCCACACACTCTGTTCCTCAGTGAGTTACCATATGTTCTTCCCCTGCAATTTTCCTCATAAGGTGTTGGGGAATCATTACTTGTTTGCTGGATGTAATCCACCATCCTTCAGGACTCTTCTCAGCATCTAACAATTCTGCCAATTTCTCATCTTTAGCCTGATAATCAGAAGCGTGCTTGTCCAAATACTGTTATTTCTCAGGTAAGATCATCAGAACGTCACCAGCAGTGGCCTCCTTGGCCACTTTGTCAGCCAGGCAATTTCCAGGATTTACTGGGGTCTGTCCAGACTGATGAGCTTAACAATGCATTAATGACACCCTTCAAGGCAGCTGCACCCTCTCTAACAATCTCTGTATTATTTGTCCATGTTTCACAGGGGATCCCTGGGAGGTTAACAGCCCTCTCTTTCCAAATGGCTCCATGGGCATGGACCTCTCCAAGAGCAAATTTTAAGTCTGTCCATATATTTATCATCTTATTCTGTGAGAGCTCCAATGGTCTTGTCAATGCAATCAGTTCTGCTTTCTGAGCCGATGTACTGGGGGTATAGCTTTGGCTTCTGTTACCTCATGCTGAGTTACCACTGAGTTATTTGGTTTTTCGGATTCCATTTTTCACAAAGTGGCTCCCATCCATGAAGAGTTCCCAATCCATGTCTTCCAAGTTCTGTATGTCATCTCAACTACAGTGCATCTTTTCAGTGGTCTGCAAACAATCAACAATTCCTTTCATTATGGGTCAGCTGTTAAGAACAGTGCTGGATTCAGGTTAGTTACTTTTGACTCCACATCATCTTGTTCCAGCAGTACTGTCTGGTATGTTAACATTCTGCTTGGTGATGACCAGTTTTTTTTCTTTTTGTTCCAAAACCACTACAACTCTACAGGGAACAAAAACAGTCAGTTGCTGCTCCAGGGTTAATTTTGTTTTTCCTTCCTGGATTTGGAGGACTGCTGCCACTACTGTCCTGAGGCAGGCTGACCATCCTTTGCTCTTCTATGATGCCAGCTGTTGTGTCAATAACCCCAACGCCAAGTGGAATTTTTTGAGCACAAATAAAAAGTTTTCCAAAGTCCAGTAGTCCCAGTGCAGGGGCAGTCAATAGAGCATACTTCAATACCTGAAAGGTTTTCCTGCATTCAGGAGCAGTTCTTTTTTGAAAGGGGCTCAGGAGTTTGACAGATGGCCTCCTTTCTTTCCTGGTCCAGACTCCTTTGCCCATGTGAAACAGCGTATCTCCTAAACTGCAAGTACCCTTCCAGTTACAAGGTGAAGCCTTTCCACAGAACAGTTCACCTGAGCAGGCATAGGCCTCCTCCTCCTCAGCCTCAGGACAAATCCAACCAGCTCATTGCAACAGAGGAGCTTGCAGCCAGAAACTTGGATTTTTTTCTTTTTCAGATGTAATCTGTGCATTTAATTTATCAATACATCTCTTCCTAGCACTGGTATGGGACATTCAGGTATATAAGGAAATTGATGGGCTAACACCTATTTACCAATTCCAAATTTTAATGCTGAAAGAAAGGCCAACTTTCCTGTTGCTCTGTCACACCAACATGAATTGTTTCCTGACTAAATTTTCCTTTAGGCATATTTAATACGGAATACACCACTCCAGTATCTACTAAAAAATTCCGTTTGTCATTCCCAGCCTTAACGTAACCAGAGGTTCAGCTGGGCATGACACCTTCAGTCCCCATCACACATCTTCTAAGGCTTCTATTGGGAGCCTTCCTGCCCGATCAGGAGCCTTGGGTGAAGTCCAGGATCCAACAGCTCGTGTTAGTCCCCTTCCCCACATATATTCCCACTTCCAGTGGCCCTTCTCTTTAAAAATAGCTCACAGACCTCTACACAACAGAGAATTTCTTCTCTGCCTCTCTCCCTTGATGCCTTCCCCCCCCCTTTATTGGGCTTTGTTCTGCTAACAAAGCTTTCACTCCTAATTATTGTAATTACTGTATATGTTCCATGTTGCTTCTAACAACTTACTCAAGTCCCTAGGAATAACATATTGAATCATCACATACCTTCACAACTTTCTCTGGGTCTTCCCTACAAATTTGTGCTACAGGACTAAACCCTTCATTGGTTTCCAAACACAAAATCCTTTCTTCTACTCCTCCATCAACTTGCTCATTTATGCCTCTTTTGCAGATGGAGGAAAGTTCCCAGCTGTAACCTAATCTACTCTCTCAGCCCCTTTTGTCCCCTTGTGGCCTGTCATGGGTCCTCACTGCCCCTCTCTTCCACCATCATACATTATACAGCATTTCGCAATACTACAAGCCCAGCAGCATTGTTTAGGATTTTTTTCTTGATCTTTCTCTAAAGCTAAAAACATTTAAGGACCCCTTAATAACAATTAACACTCTTTTTTTTTGTGTTTGTGTTTGTGTGTGTGTGTGTGTGTAAAACAAATCTACATACAACACCTTAACAATTATGGATTCCTCAGCTCCTACCACCTGCTGCAGCAAGGAATGTACCACCTGTGTGCCCCTCCTGCCCCCGTTGTCTGCCCTGTTATGGGCTAAAACTTTCACTACCATGGTAATTTTCTTCTTCTTCCAACTCCTCATCCACTCCATACTGTTGTTCTCCTCTTCCTCTTCCTCAATCCAGTCTCCCATTTATACACTGATAAATCGAAACTGAAATGGACAGCAGAAATTTTTTATGCTTTTATCCCCACCTACATGGCTAACTTTCTCTGCTGGGAAATCTTGTGCAGTTTGTGCTGGAGAAATTGGCAGGATCTCAAATTTTAAACAATTTAACCTTTGCTTGTTTTATAGAAGTAAGCTTGAGAGAGAGAGAGGTGGTTTGACTGTGATCAGGTGGCTGAATCACCAGCAAAATGACAGCTGGTGGCAGACCCTCTGGACCAAGTTAGACCTTCTAGTAGACCCATTTGAGCATTTACAACTTGAAGATGCACTGCCTGAGTGTGATGATTAACGGGGATTTGGTAATTGATGTGAGCAGAGCCAGAAGGGATTTCAATCAGCAGAGCAGGTGTTCTGATATAAACTTCCAGCAGGTAGTACATCCTGTAAAACTTACCGTGTTAGGTTTTACTGGAATCTGACTCCATCCACCCTTTTTTTCCTTTTTGCTGTTAAATAATGGCGACTTCGATCAGCTGGATCATATATTTGCCTTAAGCCTGTACAGGTTTCACTGGCTAGTGCTCAAATTGCTCTGCTTGTACAAGGTCAGTAGTCCAGAAATCAAGAGAAGAATGAAGAAATATATTAATAACAGAATGTGTCCACCCAGAAGGCAGAGGAAAGAATAAAGAATAGAACTCAGTTGTGATAGAAGGGATTTTAAATGGCTTCTTCCACTGGCATGCAGGGTGAATTACAGCTAAATAAATTTAAAAAGATGAACAAAGACCTCTCTGAATTTTAGGACAAGAGCTCTCTACTTACTCTCTTTCTCACTAGCTTCAAAGGATTTATCATACAGACAGTCCATGCCACCTTGGCCACCACCAGCTCCAGAGAAGGTAACACGCAAAAAAAAAAAAAAAAAAAGAACCTTGTAAAACTTACAAAGATTGCTGAGCTGAGCCAGGTTCCTCTAAAAAGAAACAGCTGATATTAAAACACAGAATAAGGCAGAAGGGGATTTTTGTGCCTTGTTCTCCTCTAAAATTAAAAAAAAAAAAATTTGAATCTTTCTCCATTGCTGGTTTGTCTGGAGTATTTTTCATTTGCCTCTGACTGCCCTGAGGTTACCTCTGATCTTTGCCTACTACTTCACAACCATCCTTTCCCTGCTCAGCTCTAATTCCCCCTCTTCCAAGGAAGGGCCCTCTTGTTTTCTAGACCCTTTCATCATTTTCTTCTTTCTTCTCTACATTTCTCCATCCCACTGAAGAAGTAATAACATTTGCAGACATTTTCCAGCTCAGAAAATGTGAGTTTACTACAACATATTGCTCATATCCCCCAAAAGTCCCCTTTATTTTAGTGAAATAAGAGCAGAAAGATTTCCCTGGGACTTCCATCCTTTTGTTGCTTTGATGGCACAGGGCACTTCTGGATAAATTTATTTTAAGCTGTGCACTGGGCAGTTCTCTGGACTTCCCTCTCAAATCCCTTCAGCTATAATGAAGGAGATGAGCACAAGAAACTTGCTAATATATTTTTCTCATTAAAAAAAAAGCGTGTGAAGCGTGTAGGTACATCAGTCTCAGACAACGGGTTAGTTGCTGGCCTGTTTTAGAGAGAACAAAAAGGGGAAGGCTGACAGAGGGAAATTCAAGTGATTTAAGATGTAGTGATTGAACCTAGGAGACAGAAAGAAAGGTAGAAATAAAGGTGGTGGTAAAGTTGAAATTTTGTTGAGAAGCCAAGGGGCTTTGGATAGTTAATTGCGAGGAGGGAAAGGCTGCACTAAATCAATCACAGTGCTGGGGAAGGTGTCTCCACGTACAGCTCTGTATCTGGAAGAGACACTGCCCTGACTGACCCTGCACTGCCCCCCAGACCCCAGCTACAAATTAGGCCAGACCTATTGGGGGCAGCAGAAGTTTTTTCTATTTCTACAGGTCAAAAGGCACTCCTTTGTGCACCGAGGGACTGAGAGCAGCAGGACAGGTAAGGTTAACACATGGTGAGCCTGGGATGACCCGGGAAAGCTGCAAACATCATCTTCTTTCTTAAGACAGTTTAGTAGCATTGCTCCAAATATTCCCACACATATGCTTCTTAAATGAGTTTCTGGGTTTATGCGGGCATCTTTGTCAATTAATTTTGGCAGGGGGTTGAAATTATGGGGGTTGTTTTTTCCTGTGAGCAATCATGGCTTAAAACAGGAGACCTCCTAGAGCCTGGCAACATAAATATTGGTAAAAATAAACTGGTATGAAGAGCATATGAACGTGTGCATGCATATGAAAGCATTTGAAGAAAGAGCAGGCATTGAATATCCTGTATTGATCATTAAGAATGCTGTTTCTAATTAATCAGACTGGGAAATGGATTGTTTCTGTCGAGCCTCCAACAAGGCCTGATAAATTATCCCTGTTGTAGTTTTATCAGTAAAAGATCCTAATCAAACAAGAAAATGGCAGAGAGATTGCCCAGTATCACTCCTGCTGCCTCTTTTCCTCCCCACCCAACAGGAAGGCATTAGCGAAAGCAAAAGACCACTCCCAATTTTATAAGAGACAGAGCCCAAAATAATTTGTTACTGGGCTGTTTTGAATACCCTCGAGGGAAAGGCTGGCGATGGACGTGTAATGCCCTCGATGCTGTAGCGGGACATTCCGAGCTCCGGCTCTGGGGACAAGGACAGCGACGCGACTGGACGCGGCGTGGGAGCCTCCGTCTCCCGGGGCTCTCATTCCATCTTTCTCCGTGCTTCCATGTACTTGGCCGTGAGCAACCATCCCTCTCGCCGCCTTCCCCGGTCGCATTCCCAGGTGTGAGGAGGGTTTCGGGCGGAGGTGGGCAGTGGGTGCCGGGCGGGGTCAGCCTGAGAGCGCCGCCCGAAGCGGGACCCGGCCGGGGGGCGGAAGGCTGGGGCCACTCGCGTCTCCTTCCTTCGTCTTTCCCAGCCGGGAGGCTCCTCCAGCAGCCGTCGGAACTGTGTGTGACGCCAGGAGGGTGAAAGTTTCTGAAGTTAAAGGAGGTTTCCAGAAATCGGCGGGGGAGAGGTTTGTCCCGGGTGGGGCACAGCCCGTGGCTCGGGATCCCTCCGAGGTGCAGTTCGCGAAAGCGCAGTGAAGGATCTGCGCTTTACTTGCTCCAGTATTTAACACCTTTTTTTTTTTTTTTTTTTTTTTTTTTTTTTTTTTTTTTTTTTTTTTTTTTTTTTTCTTCTGTTCGTTTTGAGCTGTGTTTCCCCACTCCGTGCAGCACCCAAGGATTGGGGTTGTGACCTAAAGGGACTTTCTACTTTCTCACAGCAGCCCGATATAGCTTACTGTGTTACAGCTACGGTACGGCTTCGTTCCTCATTTTGTGAATTCTTGTAGCTACCCCGAGTGTGTGCAATGGTGCTTTAAGGGGTGCCAAAGCAGTGAAGCAAAGGATTGTTATTGAAAACTCTGCTTGCCTGCAGGTGTGGTACATTTTCCACTGCTTTATAAACAATTCTGTGACTTGATAGTTTCTGCTTGCTACGCTGGCCCTTGATTTCTCCGTGTTTGTAGGAATATCTGTCTGAATTTCTTATAGCCGACTTGGTCTCTATTTGTTCTTGGTAACTGGAGGGTTACATCAGAAGTTATTTTAGCACAGTGTGTTTAAAATTTAAAGGCAGGCTGCTGGTTGTGGGTGTATGCAGTGTGTACTCAAGTTTGCTGGCAATTTGTTTTTAAATACTTTTATTTATTTATTTACTTGCTTGCTTGCCAGCCCTCCTTTTTTAACCTGTAAATATAGAAAATGCTTTTCAGTTGATTGTGTCTTCTTTTTTCATGTTATGAAAATCTTTAAAAGGTTGGGCTTTGCTTACATTCTTGACAGAAGATGGTCTCAAGATGTGTTAGGTAGTTTTGCAGGCATTGGCAAAAAAACTCAGCAGTGGGTAGAATGTGTTACAGAGGTATTTTTTGCAAAATAATATTTCCACTTGAATATAACACCAGCTTCAGTTCCAGGCAGGTCTACAATTTAGTTGTAGGAAACAGGGCAATAAGATTTGTCAAGTCTTGCTGTCTGACCCCAGAACTACATTCTTTTTCACATGAGAAATCTGGTTAATTTTTGCATCCTGAATGTACAATATTACCAGAAGATGATCTGTCATCTCTCATTGTCTTCCTTTAGGTGAAGCAGATTTTCTCTTCCAAAATGACTTTACAAATTTTGGTTTTGTGTTTGGCATATTCTGGGCTTGGAAAGGCAAATGGTAAGTTGAATTTCCTGAAAGCTGCTTGAAATTGTTTGGGGAACTGGTTTCAGGTTTCTGAGGCTTCAAGTAAGAGACAAAAATAGGTGAAGTACAGATTGTTAGTGCTGTTTGACTAACATACTTACATAGCTGAGACAGAGACATAGAGCTAGTGGTTGTTGTGACACAAAACCTCCCAGAGCAGCATTTAGAGATGGGAGGCACAAGAAGCATCCCATAGCTACACTGGACACCACTGTTAACCTGAATTGACAGCTTCCAAGAGTGGGGCATCCCTAAAGAACTTCCTTCCTTCCATCTCAAATGCTCTGTGAACTCTGAAACTACAGTTCAGAAAGCCTTTTAAAGGCATTTGGCTGTTTACTCCTGGTAATGGCTTGGTGTGTACTTCTCTTACTAATTCAATCTTCCTCTAGCTCTTAGGAAACAAAAATTGAGTATTTGCTGAGAATAGGAAGTCATGAGCTGCTTTAGTAAAACTTAAGAGGGAAGTCTGCAGATATGGGTACAGAAATAGGTAAGTCTTTTTGTCTTTTAAGTGGTTTAGAAGAAAGATAAAGCCTCAGCCAATGTAAATCTACGAAACTTCATTGATTTTTAGGAGTATGCAGGAGATGGACTTTTTTGTAGGGAAAAGCCACATAAACAGTATGTAACTGAAGGAGTTGTGTCTGTGGGTGGTCCGGGCCTTAAAATCAACATTAGGCTTCTGAATATGTGTGATATCTGCCCATTTCATTAAGTGTTTACTGTCATTGCAGTGGTTCCACAGGCTGGACACACAAAAGTGAGGATGGGTGACAATGTGACTCTGAGCTGTGCTCTGACAAAACCCCTGGATGTTCTGCAAGTGACGTGGCAAAAGCACTCAGAAGAATTACATGACAATATAGCTACATACAGTATAGCAAACGGATTAAAGATTCACAAGCCCTATGAAGGCAGAATGAATTTCACAAGTTTGGAACTCAACAAGACAAGCATAACTTTTTGGGACACTAGAATGGATGATTCAGGATGTTACAAGTGTCTCTTCAATGTTTACCCTTTTGGCTCCTTCTCAGGAAATACCTGCCTGAGTGTTTTTGGTGAGGTTCTCTGTAGGGATATGTCTCTAATGAAATAAGCGGTGTTTTCTCACCCACAGTATTTCCTTGAGCAGATTCAAGAACTGCAGAGATAGCAGCATCCTTTGGTGGAACATGGCATAGAAACAGAGCACTGCTGCAGTGAGCAAAACTCTGTGGGTCATATTCAAGCCTATTGTGGTCGTTTTGGCTCCTGTTTGTTACTCCTTGAAGCAGCAGCTAAAAAGCAAGGAGTGGAACTCGGGCAGACCAACATTGCCCATTGCAGTTTCTTTTTGGTTCAAGGTACAACCCCAGTGCTGTGAGCTGCTCTGCCAAACCCTACCATTGATAGGGAATTAGCAGATAGGACCAAGAAATTATTTTACTTAACAAATTATTTTAATACTTGGATTTCAGATTGAGCGAAATCTTTGGGGTATATAACTTCAGTATGGGGGGAGTAGTATTGAGTCATGGAGGGGACCTGACCCAAGGAACTCTTCTTGCATTCCTTGCCTTGGGCTCAGTGTGAATCGAGTAAGCTTTGCTCTGATTTGTAAGGTTAGACTTCTGCTGCTGCTTATGACCAGGTGCTCACTGTGGTGATGACTTGTTTCATTTGTGTGTTGAAAGGTCTTAATGCATCTGTCCATCACAACATATCTGAAGGTCATTTGATAGTCATCTGTAATGCTGATGGCCTCCCAGAGCCCACCATCACCTGGAACAACCTGTTCAATTCTACTCCTACTCAGAAGACAGTCAAGCACAGAAATGGGATTGTGTCCATCACAAGTAAACTGGAAATCTACAACATTCAGAGCATCAGTGCACAGGATTTGACCTGCAGAGTAAGCAACACAAATGAAACATTTGAATTGCCTGTGAAGATAAAAGGAGGTAGGGGAGCAGTACAAGTAACTTGTTAGCATTCTCTTGGCCTCCATGTTTTGCAGTAGCATATTTGGGTAGAAATCTGGGAAGAGGAGGAAATGAAATGTAGATATGTCAGGAAATCCTATGTGCGTTCATTGTTGTCTTTGAGGTTATAATATATTTGAGTCCTATCCAAGAGGAAAAAGCTAGACTAATCAGCTAGAGAGGTATGGGGTTTAGAGGCACCATGCATTTTGCTGTAAGTTGAATTTACGTTCCAACATAGCCCTTCATAATTTTTTTTCAACAACTAAATATAAAAATATGTCAGCTGATATCTATGAGTAGAAAGATGAGTAAAAACTCTATGGATTGCTTGATGAACTCAGAAACTTTGAAATCCATAACAAACTGTCTCTGAATCGAATGTTTCAGTTCAACTTACAGCATGTTTTGTTCTATTTAACTGGTATATTATGATTCAGTTTCTCTGATTTTTTGCTAAGGCATTTGTCCACTGCATTAATGGTCAGGAAGGAATAGTACTCTCAGGCATACAGGGAGGGGGTCAGTTGAAGATTCTTACATTTGATTTCTACAGAAATCTTAGATACATTAATGTAGCATATGCATATCTTGCAGTGTTAATTTATTTCTTCTTCCAGCATTCTGTTCTGCTGGAAAGACTTTCACCCTGTTTCTGCAGATAAGGAACAGAAATATTAAAAGCTGAACTACCATTCTTAGTTCATACAGGAGCACTGACTTGGGTGATTTAAAATTCATGTCTGTATATCCAGAGCCTTAAACTGAAGACCACTCATAAATTAGCAAGACAGGAAAAGCAGCTTGTAGCTGTCGGTTAATTCTGAAATTTCATGGTCAAGAAGTGATTGTTAAAGGAATAGTATTAAAGAACAGGATCTGATTTTTAATACCTGCTCCCTAAATTCAAATGCAATTTAGTTCTTAATTCTGAATTATATTACAATTCTGAAAAAGCATATTAATCTTTTTGTCCTGTCTCCAATATTCTTTTGTTTTGGTCATTTAAAAAGAAAATCTATATCTCAGAAAGAAGAAAACTGAGACTGTTGTTATTTCTTGTTCAGTGGATAAAAAAATCAGCTAACAGCTTGTTGTTGTAACAATCTTATATTTTAGAGGACAAGAAGTTCAAATTAATAGTTCAACGTGTCTTTGTAAAAAGACATAATGGTTTTGGCTTGAGTCAAATAAATTTCAAGTCATTCAATTTTCCAGCTCATGTCAGTGAAATGAGCCTTTGTATAACATTTTGATTAATAGGAGTCAAAGTGGCTAATGTCTAACCAGGGAGGAACGTTTACATTCAGCTGTTGAGTAGAGCTATTTGCAGCAGCAAAATATAGCCTGTCTTCTTTTCTTAAAATTAATGTTGCCTTTTCAACAGTGTTAAGTGTTTAAAAGTAAAAATAATAAAATTCTGGGTGCACAAAAAGCTCTTTTGAAAGTGTTGAGACATGTATGAAGTCCTGCTTGTGTGTGTATGCCAACCACTGTGTCAGGTATGGGAATGGCAGTTTTCTTTGCCATGAGCACGGGTTTTCTTCCCATTTTCTGCAGGCAAGTAGTTTATTTTTGAAGATACATAGGTTTATTCTCTCTTTTGAGCCATTACTGCTTTCGTTTGTCTTAGCAATACCTTTAACCATATCAGAGGAACTCTGTCATTAATCAGACATCCTCTTGGCTTGCTTTGCTTTTTTCCTCAATGAGCTAGATTAATTTGCTGTGGGTGTTTTTTTGTTTTTTTCACAGAAGAGGGATCATCATTGCTTTGGCTGGTGATTATTGCAGTGCTTCTAGTAGTCGTCCTAGTTCTGATTCTGATTATTCTGTCCTCGAGGAAGATCCGATGCAGGAGGAGTTGAAGTAGTAAGTCACCAATGTGTGGAAACGTGGTTTTCCTAGAGCCCATAATAAGGTTTGATCATCTGCAGAGAAGAATGAGACATTGTTGGGATACCATTGTGGGTATCAGAGTGGACAACTTAATAATAATATATAATAACAGTAATATGTTTAGGGTTTTTAGAGGTTGCCTCAGTTGTGTGTAAGTTTAAGAGCTGTTTTCCCACTGCCAAGGGACAATCCAAGGCTGAAAATTGTGAGGGAAGGATCCAAGCAGAGCAGGACCTGCTGCTCTTGGTTCGCTTTGAAGTGTCAAGTAGCAGTGTCAGCAGAAGTAATTCACTTATCTTTCACATTTTCCTGGAAGCCCACAAAATGTAGTATGCTCAGATAATTTTTGGCAGATGAAGTAAACATTGGAGAGAAACTCACTCATGCAGAGCGATGTCGCCTCAGAGGACATAATTTTCTACTGGTCATGGCACCATCTTTGTATTTTTTAAGACAAACAGGGTAATACAATGAAGAAGTGTGCTCAAATTTGGCACATGAGTGTGCTTCCTAATGAAGAATTAAGGAGAATTTGCAGTCAGTGTAATGTTTCTGAGTGTGTAATAACCTGGTCATAAATCAATTCAATTCTCTAGTCTTAATTAATAGTAACATAATAAACAGAAAAAGACTGGGAGGGGGGACACCATAAGCTTCAGAAATCACAGAAATTTGATAGTCTTTGGTAGTTTCAGTCTTGTTTAACTAAATCTAAATTCCATGTCTGGCTTTAAATTCCACTAATAGATTCAGAAACACCAGCACATATTAACTCAGTTCCTGGCTATTTAGATACCTGCTTCAGGGCAATAATATGATATAAAGTTAAGAAATGTTTCAAGGAATATCACACCTGTCTATTGTGAACTTAGACCTACAGCATCTACTATTAAGAGGGTTTGACCTAATGAATCTGCTACTGCCAGAGACACAAAAGTCTTCACTGGGAAGAAAGAGAAATGAACAGTTCTTACAGCCCAGATAAAATGTCTTAATTGTAAAATGTCTGTGAGACTTCCATTGATCCTATAAACAATTCAGAAGATGAAATTTCTTGAATTTTCAGACCAACCTGGAAGTTAAAGTGCAAGGAGTTAGTTCTTAAATACTGCTTTTTAAAGGATTGGAAGAAAAAGATGAAATACTAATAGAAAGATGTATCTTTATTCTAGAACAACCATTCCAAACACAAATGAGCTTGGACTAAGCATACATTGAAAGAGAGACCTTGAGATAGAGGTGATCTGATAGAGCTTTGGGATCACCCCCTCAAGCAGATCTGAGATTGATCAAGAAAAGAGAGTGCCAAAAAGCACAGGTGCTGCCTTGCAGTGTTTTGAAGCCCCTTCACTGCATGCAGATGGGAACCACACTGGGATGCTGTGTCTGCACTGGGGCCCAAAGCTGGACCAGTGTCACTCAGTGAAATGCTGCTTGACAAGACCGAGTTGCTCATGTGTTGAGTAGGCTGAGGATATTAATATGTCTTAGCATGATTCTGGCCCCTGGATATTGCCAATTCCCTGGGCAATGCCCTTATGTGTGTCCAGCAATAGTTTGTAACAGGGCCATCCCCAGCAGGCAGCAACAGCAGGTTTATTACACCCTACACCACACGCTAGGTCTCGGGCTTGGAACCCCCAAACCATTTTGTGTATCCTTGTGCCATGACATGGGTCATGTAAGACATGATTTACTGCTGCAGAGACACGGCTGATGCACAGCAACAGAGCCTGCATGTTATTTGGGAAACTGAACAAATCCCCTCCCCTGCCTTGTAAGGAAAGCGTAAGACAAGAAAAGCATTAGTTTCAACTGAAAGCACTGTGCCTCTTTTTCCTTAGCTAATGGCTCAAAGCTTGAAGTCCTTCTGTGTCTCCAAGAGAAGTGGGGTCTCATGTTCTGCTGCCTGGGAAGATGTCAGGATTCCTGGCCCCACATGTATTCCTGGCCAACGTGTCACAAGGTCAAGACTTAATGCAAATCCCTGTTCCTGGGGCAGAGGACGTAAATTAGATGAGCAGTGTTTTGTAGTGGGTGTTTATTGGATTAAAGTTTATCAAGAAGAGCAGGATTTTAATGGCATCCATTGTTCGTGTTCCTTCCCGTTTTTCATGGGTTTTGATTAACTCTGGTGCCAGGATGTGACTTCTGCAATGAGGTTTTAGGTCTCTGTTTTTTTAATGTAGTCTATTTTTTATTAGCCATAGTCTGTATCTTTTCAATTGCTCTTGGGTCTTGAGTTTCAAAAGTGTGATGCACTGACCTGGATCAGTTTTGAATAAAGGCAGCATTACTTTATCCAGAGTAATTTTGACCAGGTGATCATATTCATTCCTACAGTGACCATCTTAGTGAAATGTGTAGTCTCTCTTCCTAATTTACGTCTGTTTCCCTGAAGGCATCATTAATTCATTAATTAGTTTGCTGTAAAACTTCAGTGCTGGTGCAGTTTGATCACTCTGTCACCATCTCAGGATGCTCTTTTTCTGTTGGTGACTAAGGATTACTTACAGTTCATCTTGTATATGATTCCACGGATGTGTCACTTTCCTGGACATCCTTAGAATACTGAGAGTATCTGTGGAGCTACAGTAATTTTTAACACTTTATTTACAGTGTGTTACCATTCCACAAATGTTGTGATGAGGAAATCCCCTAAACTTCTTATCTTTGGACCGTAGTCTGGTTTTGTGGTGACTTGTTTTTTCCCTTGATCATCTGTAAAATATGTTTATGCTTTCTAAAGCATTGGTTGTAGTTGGTTCACCCAAAAGACAGTAGTATCTTGCAGAAAGCCCTTTTCTGGTTTTATCCTCTATTGTCCTCAGACTGAGTGGGATGAGGAACACTGCCTACACACATACTTTTGGATGTGCTGTTTGTAACAGCACAATAGAGAGCTAAATATAGAGAGCTAATAGCACTGGCTCGAGAATACCAGGGTGTGTCTGGGGCTTCGGTACTTCTTTTCATTCTGCACTAGATAACAAGCACAGCCTTTCCAGGCTTGTCAAAATGCTCAGTTTTTAAAGTAAAACAGTAGCTTTTTATCTGGGTGGCTGGGGAGCCTTCTCTGACAAAGTTTCTTCAAGTGCTTTTGCTTCTGAGAGTATGGTTAGGTTTTGCTTTTATTTTTGTTGTTCCCTTCCTCTTCATGGTAGATACTTGGGAATCAGGTATCTGGGGCTGAAAGTTGATGTCCCATCCCTCAGGCATTTGCCTTGTGTACCAGTTACCGAGCATACATATGTTTTAGTTCTCACTGAAAATGTCCGAAGTGAAGTGTCTTTACAACGTTTGTGGATAAGTGACTTGCTTGGAATCAAACTGAGCAGTCTTTGTGGCAAATGCTGACACACAAGCTTTGGAAAACTCACATCTCATCCTCTACCAAGCAGACAGGCAAATGCAGCTGTGCCTATCACTCAATGTAAGTGCAATGAGCTGGCTGCAAAGAATCACCAGGCATAAATTCTCCCATGGCTGAAGTTTCTTGGTGCTGCTCATCTGATAAAAAGTTAAATCCTTTCATTCCTTACTCAACTAATAGTGCTTAACTGTAGACCACCCTGAGATAAAGCAGTCCAGTTAAAAAGCCAAGTGCCTGGGTAGAAGCAAAATAAATGCTATTAGCCTGAATAAATTCCTTTGCCTTAACTGTCATTTATGTCTTCACTTGAATGCTTTCCACAGCATCACTTGCTTATTTCATGGCTTGCAGGATATTCGTATCTCAGCCTGGCCAATTAAAAAGCTTTGCAGTTAATTCTCAGGGTGTAGCCGTCTGCAGGAGGATAAAATTCCACACATATATTTTTTTCTGGAGGCTTGTGGTAACCTGTGAGGGAGGAGTACTTCACAAGCATATAAAGGCCAGATGATTTTGTTTTATTTTGTTATGTTTTGTTTTTAAGAATTGGTATGTTGCATAAGCTCTTGTTTACCACATGCAGCTTTTGCCATTTGGAAAGCTTCTGAAATATTCAAATAGTATGCTTGTGTTTAAAAAAATCTATTTCAAGAGGAAAAGAAATGGGGCTTCTAATTGAGTAGATATGATACTGAATAGATAAGAAAGCTGAACAGAATAGGTTAACCTGGAAGAAGAAAACTTGAAGAGTCAAAGAATAAGAGACTAGGCCAGACCAAAAATTCCATTCTGCAGAAAGCACCAGCATAGAAATATGTTTTTCCTGTTCGGAAATCAAAACATTCAGGTTCTCCTTCAGTGGAGATTTTATGGAACTCAGGTGTAAGCAGCATTGCCTTTGCCTGTTAGTGCTATGGTTTACTTGACAAGGTGGTGTTCAGTCTTGGACTTGATGATCTTGGAGGTCTTTTCCAACTTTAATGATTCTACGAATCTGTTTATGTCTGAACACAAGCAGCTATCTGTATGGACTTCAGTGTGCTTAATATGTTACACAAGGACTCCAAAACAGGTTCAGAATACCTCTCTGTTACAAACTGGATATCACTTAATACCCTGAATAGGAATTTAAGATTCCCTGAGTGTTACCTTTTGAATTTTATAGTTGCTACAAATAGCATAGAATCAGGTCTAGTAAGTGTAAAATAGCAGCTTGGCTGATCAGCTATAATATGTACGTATGAGAAACCCAAATTTTGGTGCCAAATATGTCCTGGAAGGCTGGGAAATAAGTACTAGGCAGGAATTCAGTTTTTGGGAAACTTCATAAGAGCAAGTACTTGGTCACTCTTGCCAATGCTTTGTTTATAGTAAAGATAGTAATTAATTCTGAAAGTCATTATACCAGTATTCTCTAGTCTGTATTCAATTTGAGAAAGGCTCTGTTTCTAAGCTCTAGCTTAAAAATTACAACAATTCTTATCTTACAACTCGGCATGTTTCTTCAGTGGATTTGCTTTGACATCTGGTTTTCTTATTAGCGAGAGACTCGGTAGTTGAGAAAAATATAGTAGCGGCTTGGTTTTAGGAGAATTCTCAGAATAATATTTCCAGAGAAGACCACTAAATACCAGACTTTCAGATGATAAACTTAGGACATAACTCCCTCTTAAATGAGGGGGATGGATATAACATACTTCCTTTGCAGAGGAATGGTTTTCTAGCAGTCACGTCCCAGCTGGCGAAGCTCATTTTAGAGAAGCCTTATTTATTTTAGAGAAGTTGCCTCTCAAATGTGGCTTTAATGGGAGTAGGAGATCATGTTTGTCATATTTTGAGTTCCTGCAAAACAGCAAAAAATATGCAGTGAATATACAACAGCTTCATTCCTTTACCCTTAATACTAATCCAAAACAAAACAAAAAACAAAAACAAAAAAAACCCACAAACAAACAAAAAAAACCCAACCCACACCACACCCAAGCCAAAGCCAACCAACCAACCAAAAATCCCAAAACCCAAAAATGTCACAGTGTAAAAACAGTGTAGACAAACAGACCTAAACAGAGCTACTGAGGGAGGGAATTAAAAACCCAAACAACAACCCTCATGACAAAAATGTCAGTGAAGGGGTAATTCTGATGTCAGGTTTCCTGTAGACATAAATATTTTGCAGCTCAAGTGAAGAAGATGTTTTCTGGGTTTAATCACACACTGTTTCCAGACAGCTCCTGTTCCCTAGTAATTCCACCTAATTTTCTGTTCACAGAAATGTGCCTGGCAGCACCCTCTGGTCTGTATCATATATGGAGGGAAGGTGGGCACACTTTGCAAGTTTTCCATGCTTCAGTGCTACCTGTTTTCATTGTGAAGGACAGGGATGGCTGGTGTTTTGTTTGTTTTCCCTGGCATGTTTTGCTGGGAAAAGCATGCTCCTTATCCTGCTTTCCATTTAGAAGAGCCAGGAAAAGGGGGTGGCAGAGAAGGAAGGAGGGGAAGGTCACATGGGTGAATTCTGGTCTCCTGGGCCATGGCTGGGGTTTTTGTCTGGAAGGATGAAATAAATCCTGTTTTGCTACAGGATGAAGGTAGTGGTGTAGGAAACATCTTGGAGTTTGTCTTGAGCATCTAAAGGGAAGACATTGAAATCTGTGCTACTAAAACATGAAGCCTTTTCTTTGTGAAGCCCTGTCCTGTGCATCATATTTGTGCTCATACTTCATTATGAAGTAATCTTCTGGTCCTTCCTTATCCTTTTCATTCCAACAATAGGGCTTTGTACATAACAAGTTAATCAAATGGCTGGCAGCTGAAAGGGAGAACAAACAGGATTCCTGTAATATGTGAATAGCTGTCTCACTGTTTCAATTTATCATTCACTTCCTTGGTAAAAATTACTTACAAACTCAATTCCAAAATACCTTACAAAATGCTTGGTCTGAATGCAGGGTTATTAGATAAAGAACCTTTCATACTCCTCTACATGAAAAGTAAAGATGCCATATATTTTATTATTGTCTTCAAAGCCATGTAAAGATAAAGTTGCAAACTGAATCTCAAACATACGAAAGTATACAGAAATATCAAATTACTTAGATACTCAATATATGTGTATTAATTAATAATTGGTGCATTATTACCAGTGAGGAAAGTTGGTTTACTTTTCACAGTTTACAAATCCTTTCAGGGTTTTGGATATTGCATGTGTCATATCCTGAATTCCACAGTGTGTGTGATTTCCACGAGTAAAAAAGCAGCAAAGTTGTTCACCAAAGGGTGGGTTTGTAACTTGCTCTCCACCTTCCCCGCTGCGCATTTGTCTTCCTTCTGTCCCAACAGCAATTACACTGCTGAGCAAAACATGAGACAGCAACACAATGGCCATGACTCATTGTTTCCTGGGGTTGTTTTTGTGTTTTCTAGGGTCCTTGAGGATTTCCATCAATCTATCAGATCATCAGATGCCAGCAGCCTGAAGTCAACATTTCACATAGTGACTTGACTGTCTGGAAAGAAGCAAAAAAAGAAGACATCCTATAGACCGCCCTATCTGGAAGCTGAGTTGATCACTGAAATTACCAACACAATATTATCTGGTCTAGGCCCTTAATCTTAAAACGTAGGACTGGAGGGACCACTTGGTCTGCTCCTCTGCAGAGAAGGAGATTTTTGTCAGGCAAAACCTTCTTTACCCATGCCACTCTTTGTACTGCTGCTGGGCAAAATGTGTTTGTCATCTTCCAGTTGAGTTTTGAAAATGTCCATGGATAGAAACTCTGCAGACTCTCTGGGGATTTTCTTCCAGTGCCTAATTGCTCTTGCAGTAGAGAGGGATTTAATTTTTGCCAATATCTGTCTCCAATTTCACTTGCAGCAACTCAAGAGTCCATTGCACTCTTCCTGTCGTCTGGTTTTTCTTCTCTTATCCAAATGTTCCAGCTCCTTTTTCTCTGTCGGGAAAGACCTGCTGGACTCAAAATCACAGGACTCAAACCACACAGGATTTCTCAAAATTATTGGGGAAGAGCAATAGGTCTCCCAGCAGGTGACTAAATGAAGGCACTAGCAGCCACAGTTTGGAAAGAAGAATTGTAAGTAATTTGTATAATATAAAAGTAATTTACTTTATTTGACTTCTTTCTAATCTTGGAGTGTTTTCTTCTGTGTTTTCTGAGTTTTTTAGGGATGTGTGTAGTGGGGTTAAATATATAAGTGAGGAGGATACGGTAACAAAGGCCAGTAGTGGAAGCATTGTCTTCTCCATCTTTCCTTTCTGTTAATACCCTATCCTACTCCTTGCTGAGCTGTCAAAAGGCATAGGTTTTGTCAATAGTTTTTGTGCTCACCTTACGTACTTTTCAGAGTAGTCTTCCCTGTCTTCATCCGCTTTTATTGTGTCCTTTAAAACACAGATAAATCACTTAGCTGGCCAAAAGTCATTGTTCCATGGCTGGGTTTCATTGGGTGGGATGTCACACGCTGAACTCACTATCCTGTGTCACTGCTGTGGCTGCAATGATATCAGCTGGCAGCCTTACAGAGGGTGAGCTTACTGATTTGTCTTGCTTCTGGTAGCAGATAAAGACACTGCACTATTCTCAGGAGCAGAGACCTTAGGAGCAGGATTCTCCTCCTGTCCCAGGTTGGATTGGAGCTCCTCTAACACCATCCCAAGTTGCCCATCCCTGCCAGCCCAAGCCTGCTGCTCCAACCATTTCCAGGCGCTTGACCCCGCTCTTGCTGGGCAGCAGCAGGCTGCCCAGGAGGACTGTGCACTCCTGGGCATTGCCCTGCAGCTCCTCATCTTTGTGAGGGGTTGAAGGCTCCAGGTGCCCTCTGCTTCTGTGCTTGTTTTGGTTGGGACAGTTAATTTTCTTGATAGAAGTTAGTATGAGGCTACCTTTCTGAGTCTCCCCTTCCCTCCTGGGGGACTGTGCAAGCAGCTGTGTGGTGCTTAAGTTGCTGGCTGGGGTTAAACCATGACAGCCTCTGAGCACCTTCACAGGGCTCTGCGCCTGCCCCACACGGCAAAGATTGCTAAAAGCAAGTCTACCTCTGGGTGCACCTTCCTAGTAGCCCATTTTACTGACAGGATAGTATGAGTTTTCCCTATACCTCTGAGAGTCCAGCCCTTGCAGAGAAGTGGCAAAAATCAATTAGCGAGACGGCGTGATCAAGTGTGTCTTGAAAAATCAAAAAGGTTTTAATAAATCAAGAAAATAATACAAAAACAAAGGCAAAGCTGAACACAGTATAGAGACAAGTCTCCTACTTGCTGTCAGGGTCCGCAAATATATGCGGGGAACCTGATGGTTCTTTTTAGGGATCTCAGAGCACAAAAGACAACGGGGGACAACTCAGTTTGCTTAATCAAAAATGCACCTTTATTTAGTGCCAACAAGTGCGATAGAAGGATTTGAAGGGAAATAAAGGATAGCAAGAGAAGAGAAAGATGGGGTGGGTTATAGCTACCAACGGAGAGACGAAGTCCTCTTGGTCCAGCCAATAGATCCGTCTTCTTCCGTGGGGAGATCTCAAAGTCTCTGGTTAACTTAGGGGTCCTTATAGCTCTCTCCAAAGCGACAGGCAGTTGGCCAAACAGGTGGGGGAGAAATCACCACAGTATGTTCATTTTGAGAACTCAGAACAGGTCGGTCATCAGCAGGTACCGTGTCGCCCAGAACAGGTCAGCAGGCGCAGTCACTTAACTGTGACTTGCCCATTGTTTCTGCTCAGGTTCTGATGTTGCTGGGTTTTTCCACTGAACACACCTGCAGGCAACACTTGGCCAACATCCCACCTCAGCCAGGCCAGAACTCCTGTATTGAGATTTCAGAGTCCTTTTTAGGGGTTTCAATCTCAGTCCTTGACGATGGTGGTGAGGCAGATGAGAGATCATCGGACCGTCTCTTACACTTGCTACAACACCTCCAACAGCAAAAAGCGTGGAACTTCTTTGTTCTTTTACTTTAGTACTTAAGAGTTTAAGTGGGCTATTTGGCTCTAGGCCCAATGAGATTAACAACAGGCTTTGAGTTACACTCTCTGAGCCCAATCCATGCTCCTGTGCTGGCACTGAGACAATTACAATGAGAAAGGCACAGAACTTTCTAGTTAAACTTCCTAAAATGTCTAAAGGTAAACTGAAACTCTTTCCCTATTTGGAAACACCTGCTGGGGGTGTGAGGTGCTTTACTATGGGATAGACAGATGAGTGTTTAAGGTGTTTCTCAGTCTTCCTTCTGTCTGAATGTTTGTCATTGTATCAGGATCATTAAAAGTATTTTCTTTTCTTTTGGCTTTGATGAACATTTGTTTGTGTATCTGAAATACTCCATCTTACTGGAGTGTGTAGCATTGGATTGTGCCTTTCATGTCATATGTTTACTGAGGGACCAAACTGTCAAACTGAAAAATCAACAATGGAGATTTAAAACTTAGGACTCAGTGTTCAGAACAAGTATTTTGCTGGTTGTAGAGCAGTGGCTTCTCCAGAGTCTGGTAAAAAGTTTTGTGTGTCTGTCAGCTTATGTTATTGAGGATGTGAGGGGTGATGTTTGCTCTACATTTGTAGGGGCAATATGAATTATTTATTTGTACGTTTCACTTTTTCTAATTAAAAAAAATCTGATCTAACCAAAACACCAACGGGTCCTTTTTTTTTTTTTTTTACTTGTTTGGGATACCAAAAATGCATCATTGCAAGTTGGGCTTTTTAGTAGTTTTGGTTTATACTTTGTTTCCTTTCTGAACAGAAAACAGGAGTACATGGGGCTTTTAATGTGTTTTCGGGTATTTTTTCTTTTAAAAAGAAGGTTTTGAACAAAACTTCTGGGGTAAGTTTACAGAAGTATTTTTGACCACAGCAGCTGCAGTTTAGTTCAGATTTGAGAGTAACTTCAGTCAATCGGAACAGTGTACTCTACATTTTTACAATTATTGTCTATGTCATGTTTATTGCTTAATTGTTTTTTATCTAAAGTTACATGCTCTACAGATACAGTCTGTCTTGTTTTCTGTATTTCCCTAGATGAAAAGAAGCCAAATAAAGCCATTTGAACATAAAGCCACATAATTTCTTTCTTTTGTAGCACAGTGCTAGTGAGCTTTTATAAATCAATGAGAGAAATATTACACATGAGCTCTAAGTATACTCTAAGTGTAATAATTCCTTTGGGAAAAGCAGTAGTGACCCAGTGTACTCTTTAATACGTGTGGCTTTTTGAGATTAATTGTGAAACCACAATAATTTTTGTTTCTCATGACATCAACTTGCACTTTTCTTTTTAAAAGATATATTAATGAGAATATATATATTGAATATAGTTAAAAGGATGTGTCAATGCTACTGTATTCCTTGAGTAGCTGAGTGTTATGGGATTGTGTCCTAGATCTGAAAAGCAACAGTTCATTGCTTGTCTGAGCTATATTTGTTGGTAAAATGCTATAGGCAGTGATTTCCAGAGGTTTTCCAGAGATCGCAACATAAACTTTCTATTTTCTCAAGGATACAAATGTTTGCTGGTGATGGCTTCTGAAGAGCTTCCTCCTGTATGCTGGCAAAAAATGCAAGTCTTGTTGCTGCAATACATCACTCAGCCTGAGCAAAGGGAAATTGTAGTTTCTTCTCCTGGGAATTCGTTGCTACAGAACAAGGAATAACACTTTTAAACTAAAAGAGGATAACTTTAGATTATGTATAAGGAAGAAGTATTTTACAATGAGAGTGGTAAAACACTGGAGCAGGTTGCCAAGAGAGATGGTTGGATGCCCCATTCCTGGAAACATTCAAGGTCAGGATGGATGGGATCTGAGCAACCTGGTCTAGTGGAAGATGTCCCTGCTCATTGCAGGGGGCTTGGACTGGATGGCCTTCAAAGCTCCCTTCCAATCCAAACTCTTCTATGATTCTAAGAATCTGACACTCTCAGATCAGAGAAAGCAGCAAGCCATCAATGCTGCTGCCCTGAGCACAGTGCAGGGCAAGCTGTGGTTTTCCAGGAAGAAGAGCAATGTTTACCATGCACAAGAGCAGAAGGGCTGCTTGCCTGGCCCAGGAGCTCCTGGCACAGCTGGCTCAAATGCTGCTTAAGCCACCAGTGGCAAGGGCTGTTGTGCTGACAGAGCAGAGCAGGAACAAAATAGTGTGGCCTGAAGTGGTTCAGGCTGGAGCTGAGGTATGCTAGCAGAGTTAAGTGGCCTTAGAAAGAGTAGATTAGCCACCCTTGACTTCACAAAATGTAAACATGTGAAGAACAGTGTGTTTCCTCAGAGAAAACTCAAGGTTGCCTAAAAATCTATAAAAGGTTGCTTTTTTAGCTGACAGCCTGGTCCTCAGAACCTGTCAAAATATTTGTTTTAGTTTTCAAGTCACAGTGCATTGTTTAGTTCCAACAGCTGTCTCCTGTCTTTGTGTGTTTTCTCCCTGACATGCTCAAGGATGTCATTACTCAGAGTCTTGAATTGTGCTGACATAACGGACAGGAAGGTAAAGTGTCTGTGAGAGATAACAAGTTCTACGCATGACCACCGTGATGCAGAGAGGGTCTTCAAACCACCAATATGCAGGGCTGGGTTCCTATGAAAGATGGAATTTGGAAAAAAAAAAAATCACTTCTGATCACTGTGTGATCAGACTTTTCCTTTCTGCCTTGGGTATTTTGAGTGTTTTCCCATTGCCTTGCCTCACTGACCACCCAGCCCCAGGTGAGGCAGCTGCTCCAGCAGCTGAAGTAGTGAATGCATGCTTGGGTTTTTCCCTTTATCCTTTCCTTATCCTTCACCAACCCATGAATTTTGCCTCTCCCCATTGTTTCCGGTTTCCAAGTCTGAGAAGTAGACTTCAGATGCTTCTGGGTGACTTTTCCAAATCACATCATGCCATGTGCCTGCCTGCTTCTCTTCTGTCTCCCAGCTGCTGCTCTGCTAACCAAAATGCTGTTCACTTTGGAAGCACAGTGCCAGTGGCTCTCAAAGGGTACTGCATAACAAGATGTCAGAGAAGGAAGCTAAGCTAGAAGCTAAGAGGGTGGGGGTTTGTCTGGATTTTTTTTTCCCATTAGATGGATTGAAGTTAGTGGCAGAATCAGCACTGAACAAGAACTTGCATGTTGATGACCAGTATTTTTTCACCCAGAAAGGCTTAAAAGTCTTTAAGCTTCAAGTTGAAAGTACTTAAATAGTTTTTTGAAGACCATATTCAGTGAGCATCCTGGGAGATGGTAATAAAGTGAATTTGGTGCTTTGAGTCCCTCTGCCTGCAAGAAGGAAGCGTGGCCACCTGGATGGACAGAACTGGGAAATAAAGAATTGGATTGTAGCCCCAGCCTTATTAATCTAGGTTTCCTTAGAGGAAGAGACCTATTTCCTTACTAATTGCAGTCTAATAAATTCTGGAAAACAATGTAGCTGAGTGTAGTGGTTGACAAAAGAAAGTTTCCCACTTCTCACTTGAAACAGAGGTTATCAGGTTGGTCCTTGCTGATGAAGTATGGATCAGAGAGATTGCCTGTTCTGACAAGACCTTGTTAATGTAATTTGATAAGAAAACACACAGTGAGAGAATGATTCATATTTTATTTCATCCACTCCTAAAGTGATCCTGATTTCAACTTTTTTCCTCCTGATTTTGCCTTTTGCTGTTCAGGTTTCCCTGATTCATTGTTCCTCTTCATCCTAGACAAGTTCCTTCCTGATTACTCTTGTTCCTTGCAAAGGACTTGGCACTTGGAAGCGTGCTATTTTCTTGCTTATGTGGACACACTCTCCCATCTGACTTCTCCCTTTCCCTTTCTGTCCTTGAGTGTTCACAAGAATTACTCTGTCCCTGGAAGGTGTTTTCATCTTCCTGGGTCAGAGTAACCGCAAAGTGAAAATAGCTCCTGTGAAAGCTTGTCCTTGTTTCCAAACCAGGAGGCAGCCCCTCAAGGAAAGACAACATTGACACCTGTAGACAGACCTAGGGAAAATGTCCCTGTTCTTGTCTGTCTGAAGGAGCTCCACAGAGCCCAGATCCTGGGCACACACTGCTTGGAGCTCATGTGGAGCCCACTGACATATGTTCACCTCTCTTGCTGGGCTGCATGATTGTTGCATCAAAATGTACAAAAAAAGAAAATGTGCAACTGGGGGCCTGAGTAACATGGTCGATTTCTCACCATGGAGTAAAAGGAAATCATACTCTCACCACTGCTGAATGTGTTAAGTTTGATTTCTATTAAGCAGCTGGTTATTTCAGCTAACTGATCCTATCTAGGGATGATAAATATTTGTATTTCCTGGTGTCCTTTATCATGTCACAGCCTGAGATAAGACAGCTCAGTTGGTTAGAGCATGGTGCTAATAAAGCCAAGGTTGAGGGCTTCATACCCATATGGGCCATTCATTTGAGAGCTGGGTTTGATGATCCTTGTGGGGGACTTTCCCACAACTCAGAATATTCTGTGATAACTTTGAAATTCACTTAGTAAGTCTTATTTCCTTTCTGTGCTAATTAACCTGGGAGTGAGAACTCTGATGATGAGAGCAGCACTAGGAGAACTCATTAGGCTTTGATGAAAACACAAGAGAATACTTTCTTGGACAGCATGGAAGGCATAATGGGAATGAGAGATAAGAAGACTTGGGATGAGAGAAAGCTGGCTTGTTTCCCTGACAACTCTGCGTGTCCCAACACAGAGTGGTTGCACTGGTGAAATGAGAGAGAGCTTGTGTGTCCTGCTCTGCCTCCAAATGATTCGCCTGGAGTCAAGAAGCTACTTGTACTCTTGTCTATGTGGAAGAACAAGACTGGAGTTGAGTTAAACAAAGGTAAATGTGTTCCGTCTGACCTGAATTGATGGTAAGATCTCAGATTAATTATTCAGGAATATTTTTGCACTTCCTGGGAATGATATTTTAATTTTAGAATTTTCAGGGAGTTTGTCACAATGTCATTGTCAATAGGGTAAGAGTGCTGTTGGCCAGGGTTCTTCCATAGTGAACAGTTCCTCTTTCCCACTGCCCTCAGCACTTCCATCTCCCTAAACTGAAGCTGAGTCCTACCTTCTAAACTGATTTGGGCACCAGAGATGCTAAATCTTATTGCAACTTGCAGTAGTAATTATGAGCTAAGATCCTTTTCCTATTTGCGTCACTGAAAGGAGGATTTGTTACTCTGCCTGCACTGCCCATCCATGTTTTGGTTTGGCTGCCTGTCAGAACTGCAGGGTTTGTACAGTGGCAGACTGGCCACATGAGCAACAGAAAAACTGGAATTGGAGAAATTTAGTTCCTTGAGCAGGTTGGCTGCTTCTTAGGAAGAAGTTGAGTTTTCCGTGGAAGAGCAGAAATCCCAGTGTCAAGGAGGAGTAAAGACATGACCTCGTGAGGTTTACATAGGAGTCATTTGATGGTCTACCAAGAATGAGAAGCATTGAGGGGGAATCCCTCCAGTGTGGTCCTGTCCCCTACAAATCAGGAAGGGAGCAGAGGTGGTGTGAAGCCCTGTGATGGACATACAGCATCAGGCTCTAGAGGTTACTCAGCATGGCCTTGTCTAACTATCAAGGCTGAGGTTTTTGCCACAGTCTCCCAGTTGGATTTCCTGTGAAGTGCTTTTTGGGACTGTTCAGGATCATGTGAGGTCTGGACTCTGAGTCTTCAGACACATTTCTCTTTGTGCTGTGCAGACCAAGTTTCTGTAAGAAATGTTAATCTGATACTAAATTTGGGAAAGATAAAACTCTCTGCCGTGGGATAAATGTTGTGCCTAACAGTCCATATAAAGAGCTTATTATGCCTTTATTTTTTGTCATGTAAGCAGCACTTCCATCTATGGGAATAATCTCATTCCCAGTAGGAGTAGGAGCTATGTCTTTGCTGGCAAACCAGGTATTTTCCCTCTCCCTTCTGACAGAGCTTTCCATGTTAATCTAGCCAATAGAAAGAACCTAGGTGTAAAATTAACCCTAGAAAGCTCTATAGGCACCCTGAAAAATTGTTATGCTAAAACCAGGGAAGACAGAGCCATTGAGAAAGATCAGATGTGGAAATCGCAAATGGTTTGTGTAAGCAGCTAACTGAATCAACTGGAAGAGATTTCTGGTTTCCTGGAAACAATCCTCAGGATGTTTTCCCCTTGTGTTTAAATGAGTTTTCTGCTGCAAGGTCTTCCCTTCTCAGACTTTTCTGTTGAAAGATTGGTATTTTAATATAAGAGGGAAGATATTCCTGGAAACTGCACAATTGTTTCTTCTGTTCATTATGACCTTTTTAAAGTCTGAAAATTTGAGGGGTTAAGTGCTAAAAAATAGGCATGAACTTATTTTCTATCCACCTAATTTGTATTATGTGGATAATAATGGCAAATTATTTAGCATTAGCTGTAAATCCTCTGCTCTGTGGTTTAACTTCACTCTTGGGGTAGCACCAGAAGCCTCAGTATAATATGCTTGCTTTATTTGCTTGCACTGTGTACAGAGTGGCTGTTTGGATGGTGTGTGTACAATCCATTCCATTACGGAGTGGGCATGGGCAGGTACAGCTGCCCAAGAGTTAGAATTTTGTATTTCTAATACAAAGTATTAGAATATGATAATATTAAAATATTCTAATGCAATGTATATATAATTTCTTCTTGTTATAGTTAGAATTTTGTATTTCTAATTGGTTGTATTGGTATGTGGGAATACACAAGACAGAGAGTAAGACAGACTTAATTAGCATAGCTAGTCTGATGACTAGGATGCCATGGCAGGGACAAACAGAACTTTGAGTTTATGAGAAGATGCGATTAAACCTGCTTAAGGGAAGAGATTCAATCAACCCCCTACGATAAAGATGTTCTAAAATGCATAAGTTGCTTGTATGATCTTTTAACCTAATTATTGTAGTAGAAATTATTAACCTTACTGAATTGGTATATAAGTTCTTGGAAAACCTGAGTAAAATTGAATTCTGATCACCAAAATCAGTCGTCCCATCTCTCCATCAATTGCCGATAATGGTACACATTTGTTAGCCTTTCCTACTGAAATATTTGGGACAATTTTAGAATTAAAAGCAGTTTAAATCCTTTTGAGAAAGCAATTGGCTTGGAGCTGACTCTGAGAAAATTCGCCTGAACAGGCATTTGGAGAAGTGGGTCTGTTTTTACAGAAATCTGAACTAAACTGTCTGTTTTAGTTCAGATTTGGTATGATTTAGCTGTTTACAAATCATTTTTATCTGCTGGCATACAAATAGATGGTGCATTCTATTTTTGAAATTAGGCGTTTATTCAACATTATTATTACAGTGTAAATAATGTTCACTCAAGAAAAGAAAGTATTACTTCACCATCTTGCCAGAAATTTTACTTCCAAAAATAGGGCAAGTATAAACAATTGTAGGTTTTTGCCTTTCCCACTGAAATGGGGGAAGGTACATTCTGTGAAATAAATAAATATTTTACAAGAGAGGTAGGTCAAGGTTTAATAAGTCTTTCAGTTAAAGTGTTCCTTCATGTTTTATTTTACCTTTATAAATTGCTATGAACTGGTTTATGTTAAGGGATAGATAGCTTGTGAACAACCCTAAATAATGTAAAATTCTACATCTTCAGTCCCTACTCCTCTGGTTGAAGGTAAGAGACTACAGTAGAGGGAAAATAGCAATATTTAGAATGTACAACAAACGAAATAAACTTTTCTGAGACACTAGGTAGAAGTTTCAGAATTCCACTGAGACTTTAGGTAGAGGTTTGACAATGCCACTAGGAAAGGAGATTGATAAAAATATGGAATAAAAAAAATTATAAATATATGAAAGATTCATAAATATTAATGATGTTCATTAAAATATAAAATATGAATTTATAAAAAGATTAATCTCTTTTCCCAGTGGCATTCTCAACGCAGTAACTATGTGGAAAGGGAATTGCCTCTTACCTGACTTGAAGAGGAATTTTCTTAAAGAAAGAGCCAAGAGCAACTTCCACATGACTCCATGTCCTTTTCTTCAGAGCACTAACAGACACATGATGGTGGACCCAAGTCTCCTGGTTAGAGAAGAGATTCTGAGCCTGCCCTGTGTGGTATGGAGTGGCATCAACACTGGGCTATGGAGCAGGAGAGGAACTACAGCAAGTTGCAGACAAGTACGGGAATTACAGAGGATTACAGGGGACAGAGAGTTTACTTTTGTGAAGAGGAATTGAAGGAGGCCACTTCTTTCTGTCATGGAGAACATTTTGATGGGAGTGCAAGTCAGCTCCAATTTAAAGTACAGAAGGAGAGCCCCTCTAGAAAGTCTATGCCCATAGAAACCTGACACAGGACTTCCGAGTTTTGCTGCTTGTGTGAACTCCCCTGTTTCCAGGTCATTTTGCTAATGGCTTCTGTGCTAAAACATCCCAAACCAGACCCACACAAATCCTCATGTGTACAGGATAATTTCTGTTTATATGACTTTAGTTCTAGATATGTCATTAGTTCTAGATAATAGAATCAAATAGAAATATGTGAAAATACAGATGTTTGGAATTTATTCTTTCAGAAAAGCTTAAAGAATACTCCAGATTCCTTCTTGGAGCACATGTAGTCTTATTTTGCCCCCTGTTTTAAGATGAACATACATACAAATATACATGAACCTAGTACTTTACTGTGCCACTTTCTGAGTTCTGTGATAAAATCCTGACATGACTCCAGCTTTGACTTCAAGTAGCCCTTTTCCCTTGACAAGATCTTCCACTGATAAACCGAATGACTTGTAAATTCAAAAATAGTAGGGTTTAGTTAGTATTTAAGCTAGGATTCTTCACATTCTAGAAAGAGAAAACTGAGGTGACAGAAATAAAGGGCCTGTGTGTATCCTGTTCCCACCTTGTTGTGTCCCTGTAGGTAGGTCCTTGCTCCCAACAGTGCTCTCTGAGTGCACTGAGTCTAAATTGTCCAGGATATCTTGTCCTCCAGAAGGAAAATGACTGATTTTGCTACATATCAGAGATTTTAATCTTTCCTAGTAGGCATTAAATAAATACTCAGACCACTGAGTCTTCTATGAGGAAAATACATGAAAATAGAAATCTCAATACGAAAATAAAGAGATGTGACATAACCCAGTTGTGTAAATCCAATGAGTTTAGGCTGGAATAAATCTTTTGGTATTAATGTGGAGATTTACGTTTTGTTTCTCATGTTATTTGCTCTACATATGATGAAACAGTGTAGTGCAGAAAAGTACTAAGAATGACACTTTTCTGCCCTAACTTGGAAGAAAAATTGTTTTGTCCCGTGGGGGTAGGAGTTACAATTTTTCACCAAATCCTAATTTTGAGTGTGTATTTTCTTTCTTATCCATAATCTCCAGAAAGTGAGCTTCCAGCAATGCCTTGGCTTTTCCACATCTTGAGAAAGTTTAGATTACTTTCTTCACAGCATTTCTTTTTCCCTTCCCAAGCAGTTGTGCAGTAAGGAGTGCAACCACAAGTTTGTCTTGCTGCCTGTGAGCAATGTTGTTGATACAATGATCCAGTCCAGAGAGTTAGAGGAAGGGCTGAAACGTCTCACCCTTGCAGCAAAACTTTTGAAATGTTAAACTCCCATCCTTTGTTTTTCCTAAAGGTTTCTGGCTACCACTAATTTCCTATAAGCAGAGTGCTGAGGAAGGGGGGTTGACAGATGTTCATGTGAGTGTGGGTTGTTTACTGAGATATTTTCTTATTTTGTAGCTATCACTACTTGAATCCATGGGAGGTATCTGAAAATTGCCAGGGGGAACAGAATGTGCACCTATGAGTTTTAGGTCGTAAGAAGTGATTAGGAGGGAAGGGGGAGTGAGAGCCAGAGCAGGTCATTGATGTGCATAGGAAAGGAACTTATATGGTGACTTGTTGGGGAAGATGAATCAGGGAAACCTTATAAATATGATTGTTTAGCAAAAGATTCTGAAAATATGAAACCTATAATCGAAATAGAAATAGAAGCTTACTTTGAGCTGTAGGATGCTGAGTCTTAGTTACTATATAACCTGAAAACAATAGCCTAGCCAGCTGAAGAAGAATCCCTCTTGATTAAACAATACCTTTCTGCTGGCTAAGGGATCCAAAGGTCGATGCAGCAAAACAGAAAAGTCTAAAGAGTAGTTTTTAGAGTTTAAAATATAACATAGTATGGTAATGTAGTAGTTCTTATAGGCTATATGTAGATTCTATAGGATTTTGTGTCTTGTATTGGTTGGTCACTGTAAATTAGAATATTCATCACAAAAGGAGATATAATGCATTGTAACAAGGATCTCACTCTCTTACCTCTGCTCTATTCTCCGCTCTCTTACTTCTGCTCTTACCTCTGCTCTTACTTCTGCTCTCTTACCTCCTCTCTATGCTCCACTCTCTTACTGGCTCTTACCTGCTCTCCCTATTCTCTGCTCTCTGACCCCTGCTGCCTTGCTCCCCCGTTTCCCTTCTCTCATAACTATTACCTCCTTGCTCTTTCCCTCGTTCTGTCTGGGACTTCCCTTCAGCCGAGGCTGGTGGCTGAAGGCGAGACCCTCTTTACCCACGACCCTTGCAATAAAACCACGTATTCTAGAATATCTCTGGTCAGCAGAATTCCTTCTCCCTGCCGTTCACCCAAAGATTCCCTACAGTGACTTTCCTGGTTCAGATAAACAGGCAGGTTTTCTCTGTCTTCCCCTTCCTCTGTCTTGTATATTTTCTGTTCTTGTGCTTTAACTTTTCTCACTACTCACATTCTCTCTCTCTCTCTTTTTTTTTTTTTTTTTTCTTTTTAACAATTTGTTGGCTGCTCACATGCTGTTGTTTTTGTTGTCTGCTAGGGCCACACATAGTGCAGTGAGAACAAGCCAGATGTGCATATTTTGGCTCCCAGTGGATTGCATATGTTTTGGAGATGCTGCTCAGATGCCTGCAGATCTTCATTGGTGGGTTTCACGATGGTGTGATTGTTATGGAAACATTTGCTTTGGGTTGAAGAAGGATATGGAGACATGGGTCAAAAGAAGACCTCATGCCATTTATTTTCAGCCATGGACAAACGTGCTGTGTGAGTGTTGTGGTCAGTCCGATGTGTCCAGACCATCAACCCTTTGGATGAGGATTTATTAAAAAATTCACAATATTTGTACAATATGAAATATCTAAAATATCAAATATTTTAATATTTATTTTAACCATAAAGAGACAAAAAGTGAGGGGAGCCCCATTTTTTCCAGAACCTTTTACTGTAAACATGATGAAAAGATAATTATAAAGGAAACTAGTGCAGATTGCACACCCTAGTATTTCACAGATGACTTTTATCTGAATGACTCAGTCCACATCAGAGAAAAAAACATGACACCACTTATTATTTTCATTTATATTAAAGCATTTCATTTCCAGAACTGAGAAGCTCTGGTTAAATGTCATAAACTGTAACTTCCTTTGTTATTTTTTCCAGTTTGGTTTTGGGAATGTTTTGGGAGGGTTTTTTTGGCTGATACGTAGATGTTTTGCTATTTTCTATTTTAAGTGAGAACACTTGAAAAGCTGTAAAGATTAAGAAGGAAATGTTTTGTGCCAGTACTCATTGAGGTCCATTCTGGAAAATAATTAATTATAAATCAATTTTTAAGAAGATCAGGGAAATGTTTTCAGAGATGTAATATAGTATCACACTGTTTCACTTTCACTTATATAAGTGCAGCTGTGCTGAAGTCCTGGAGCAGCAAAATCAATGCCAATGCTACTCTATTATCTCATTTTACCTAAGCCCTGGGATGCCTCTGACCAGTGACTGTATGTTAGAAACCAATAGCAAATCCTTCTTTCCAGGGATAATGTATCTGACTAGGTCTAGTCCCTTCCCAACCCCCATATGAAGCTTCTGCACAGAGCTGAGCTATTCTCTGACTTTTGGAAAATCTTTTGCAGGGTAAGTTGGATGGCACCTTGTTAGGTCCCGTGAGTAAAGCAGAGATGCAAGAAGGGAGAGTTAGGGGTGTGGTAAATGTGTCACAGCAACACTCAGTTGCCAGTCAAGGCCAAATGATTATCCACCTCAGTCAGTGGTACCCTCCTCATGAGTTTTTGACTTGAGCTAACACTGAACTAAGCACACTGCTCACCTTTACTCATTGGTATAAAATAAGGGGGTGTTTTATGCATGTACATAAAACACTTATATTATTCAAGGTCACATTGTGAGGTTTGAATCCTGCCCTGCCATCCTGTAGGAAGTGATTAAAACACCAGTCCTTAGGTTTTGTGCTCCTGTTCACCAAAACACTAATTTTATTCACCTGAAATGCTTGTACACCAATGCACACAGTATAGGAAAACTAATAGGATGAACTTGAAGCACTGGTCTGTTCCATCCTATGATGGAATCAGTATTAGTGAGATGTGGTGGGATGAGTCCCACAGGCTGCTCAGGAGGGACAGGCAGAGCACGTGAGGTAGAGGAGTTGCACTGTGTGTGAGGGAGAGGTTTGGCTCTACAGTCATTACAGTTAGAAATTATGCATTTGGGAGCTTCTGGGTGAGAAATAGTGAGGATGGAAAGCAAAGCAAATGTTGTAGTGCTACCTGCAGTTTCTGCTGCAGGTAGCCCAGGCAGAATGATAGGACTGATGCATAATTCTATAGGCAAGAGAAATATCTGCATCATCAGCCTTTGTCCGTATGGGAGATTTCAACTTCCCAGACATCAGCTGGAAATACCATATTGATGTGACGATCAAGTCTGGGAAATTCCAGTAGCCTGTTGAAGATAACTTCTTGACACAAGTACTCAGTGTGTCAGCTAGGAAGGATGCCCTCCTAGACTTATTTGTGGCTAAAGAAGGACTCAAGGGGGATGTGGCAGTAGGTGACTCTCTTGGTCACAAGATCACAGAATGATTTAAAATTGTCACAAAAAGTGTTTAAAATTGTCACTGTAATGAGAACAAAGGACATCAAAATTTCTACCCTGGACTTCAGGTGAGCAAACTTTAAGCTATTCAGGGAGCTATTCAGCAAAGTCCCCTGGGAATCTGCTTTTGTGGGCTTGGGGGTCCACAAGTGCTGGTCAGTTTTCAACAACTGCCTTTTAGAGGCACAGAAGCAGACAAATCCACTGTGTTTTAAGTCAAATAAGCAGGAAAGGAGACCAGCTCAGATGAACATGGAGCTCAGGAGGAAAAATAAATGGTAAAATCTCTGGAAGCAAGGTCAGGTTTCACAGGAAGATTACAGAGCTCTGGTTTGCACATGCAGGGAAAAGACATTTAAGGCCAAATCTGAATTTGAGTTGAAACTGGCCAGTGTTAGGTCAGACGGCAAAATAGGCTTTTTTAAAGTATGTTGGTAGAACAAGGAAGTCTCAGGAAAATCAAACCATTGCTTATTGAAGATGATCACCTGATAAATAGGCATGAAGCAAAAAGGAAGGCATTCAATGGGTTTGTTTTTTTTTCTTTTCCTCAGTCCCTAATGATGGATCTTGGGTTGCCCAGTCCCAAGTCAGAGGACTGTGGCTGTAGGAACAGTGACTTTTCATTTGTGGACACTGAAATTGCAAGGAATCAGTTGCATTAGTTGAATGTTCTTAAGCCCATGGGGCTTGAAGGAAGTCATCCCAGAGTTCTGAAGGAGCTGAGTATGACAGGACCCCTCTATATCATCTTCCAGAGATCTTGGGAGTCTGGGGAGGTCCCCTCTGACTGGAAGCTAGACAGTGTTATTCTAATAAAGAAGAACGTGAGGAAAGACTTAGGAAAGTACAGACCTAGAAAAAGTTAGTACCTAGAAAAATTATGGAGCAAACTATACTGCATACTATGGAAAGTCATTTAAAGAACAATGCAATCATCAGGCACAGTCAACATGAATTCACAAAGTACTGTTGAACTAATTTGGTATCTTTCTGTGAGGTTACCCACCTACTAGATTAAGCAAAAGTGATGGAGGTAGTTTTTAAATATTTTAATAAGGTTTTTGATACTGTCCCTCATGGCATCCTTTTGGACTAAGCTGTCCAGCTGTAGGATGAGCAGGTATGTGATGTGTTGGGTGAAGATCTGGCTCAGCAAGGTTCAAAGGGCTGTAGTGAATGACACTACCTCTGGCTAGTGACCAGTCACAGTGGTGCTCCTCAAGCCTCAGTTCTAGGCCCAGTTCTCTTTATTGTATTTATCAGTGATCTGGATTCTTTATTGTACTTATCAATGGTCTGGATGCAGGAGTTGAATTAACCAATAGCAGCTCTGCTGGTGATACAAAACTGGAAAATGCCATTGACTCTCTCAAGAAGAAAGAGGCATTGCAGAGGATCTAGATAGATTGGAGCACTGGGCAGTGATTAATGGGATGAGATTTAACAATTCCAAATGCCAGATTCTGCACCTGGAATGGAGTAACACCAGGAGCAAGTGTAAGTGGGCAGAGGGGTTGCTGGAGGGCAGCCCTGCAGAAGGAGATCTGGGGGTGCTGGTTTGCAGCCAGCTGAATATGAGCCAGCATTGTGCCCAGGCAGCCAAGAGAGCAAAACCCATCCTCGGGTGCATCATTTTAACAGTCAGTTAAAAGAGCTGATTATCCCACTGTATTCAGCATTGGTGAGGCCTCGCCTGGAGCTCTGTGTGCAGTTCTAGGCTCCACAGTTTAACAAGGATGTTTGGCTACTTGAATGCATCCAGAGGAGGCAACAAAACTGGTGGAAGGGCTGGAAGGTATATACTATCAGGAGCAGCTGCTGGAAGGTATATCCTATCAGGAGCAGCTAAGACTTTTGGTTTTGTCTAGTTTGGAGGAAAGGAGGCTGAGATGGGATCTCATGGCTCTCTACTCCTCCCAGAGGAGAGGAAGGGGAGAGAGAGGGGTGCTGTAGTGGTTTTGAAAGCAAAACAAATGAGAGGCTCCAAGTCAGAGATACAATTTAATAGGAAGAAAGGGAAAAAAAGGGTAAAATAAAAATAGATGCAATAATACAAAAAACCACTGACAGAGTCAGAATACAACCTGATCAGGGTGATGGAAGCAGTCCAGATGAGGTGGTCTTCCTGAAGCAGTGATCCCGTAGAAAGGTCTGGTAGCTCGAGTCCTCTGGGAATCCAGTGGGTAAGGGCTGCTCTGGGGTTCAGAGTCTCAGCTTATATCCAGGCTGGAATGCTTGGTTCCTCCTTCTGGGCGGAGCATCTCACAATGGGATAGTGAGTCATGTGATAAGGCCTGATGGGCCCATTAACAAAGATAATCCAGAGTGGGGGAGACAGGGAGCACCGCCTCACCTGGTTTCAACAGTTCATGAAGATGGCGATAGAATATACTTCAACCCAGGACAGGTGCTGATCTCTTCTCCTTTATACCCAGTCACAGGACAGTGGTTGAAAACTGCTCCAGGGGAGATGTAGACTGGACATTAGGAAGTTCTTTTTCAAGGAAGAGGTCAAACTCTGCAACAGGTTCCCTCGAGTGATGGTCAATGCCCCAAACCTGGCAGTGTTTGAGGCATTTGGGGAAATGTCCTTAACACCATGCTTTTATTTTCAATGAGCCCTGAATTGGTCAGCCAATTGGACTAGATGATCATTGTAGATCCCTTCCAGCTGAACTATACTGTTCTACTATTTTCTGTCCAGGAAGTTGTTCTGCATCCATTTTCCCAAAGGACATCAGCATCTAATTTGGGCAGTAACATTCAGTTCTCCTCCAACAAAAGTAAAGGAAAAATTACAGCCTCAATAAATATGAGGCTGCTATTATTAAATGAATATTCCAGGAAAGACTATCAAATTGGTAGATTACAGGAAACTCCAGAGAAAGTCTGGAAAGACTGAAAGACTGGAAAGTCTGAAAGACCTATTCAAGTAGGTCCCAAGGAGGAGACAAATCCATGAATACCAGTGTTTTGCCAAAGTTAGCTACAAGCATGTACCTGTCTCTACAACTGGAAACTATCTTCCCATTACTGTACATTGTCATCATTTATTTAAACAAAATGTAAACTTATTTCTATTTACTGTCAAACCAGCAGCCTTCCATTTCCAGGAATAGTATTTAGTAAAAAGAGGGACTGGTCCATGTTTGGAGTACTTTGTACCCTCTACAGGGTCTGCTAGAGGATTGGTGAAGCAGAATATTAACTGGAGAGAGATCTGCCAATGCAAATGTAAACCGTGGTATCTTTGGCTTTCAGCAGGTTAGCAGAATATTAACTGGAGAGAGATCTGCCAATGCAAATGTAAACCGTGGTATCTTTGGCTTTCAGCAGGTTAGCAGTAGAATGCCAGGGTCCCCAGACTGACTCCAGATTTGTTATTGTCCCTTCCTTATCAGCTACAGCATACAAGAAGAGGCAGAAGGTGTTGCTTCTCTTGCTGAAAGATGTTATCCTTCCCCCTCAGCCAACCTGTGGATGCATCCGTAGCTCCTGTAAGAGCATGTGCACAACATGTATCGCCTATTAACATCTTATCTCAAGGGATAAAGGCTTGGGGTGAGGATTCAAGCTTCAGCCTTCTTGATAGCCTGTTTCATGTAGAGTCTGTGGTTGCAGGGCACAAAGTCTCCTTTTCTTACTCAGTGAGAATTCTGAGACCTTTGATGTGGAGTAAATTTTTCTGCTGTGAATTATACTCATCAATTACTGGCATGTGAAACAGCTGCGTATATTTCATTTTGTGGTTTTACATTTCCTGGATCTATTGTTCAGCACATGCAATAATGGGTGTTAAACTGTAGTATTGCAGAATAGGTGGGCAATGTGGTTTGCACCCGGCTTCAAAGGTACTAATCTGACCCTACATGACTGTATTCATGAATTTGCTCAATATAAATAATTTTAGAAGACTTTGGCTGTTAGCTGCAATCCTAGAGGAAGTCCAACTGAAGATTTAATCTCTCATAAGCAAATAAATAATGCAAAACCTGCTACAACTTTCAGCAAACATTGTAATAGGAGTTACTCTACCTGGAGGCTGAAGTTCTAATATACCGTGAAGGTAAGTGAATTCATTTTAAATTATGGGATTTGTATATAGTCTTGGCTTATATAGATAGTATATATTTATACACACACACATATATATTTATATAAAATATATACATAGTATATATATGTGTATATAGTCTTGAATCTAAAATTGAACATCCACCTAGTTGGAGGCCCCAAGCAGCACATAACACTTACAGAGCCATTACATTACATACCCTTTTGGCAAACTCTGGAAATTTTTAAGAATTTTGCATGGAAAAAATGATATGTGCTAGCTGAGATGGAGCAATAGCTTCTTCTGTACTTAAATGAAAAGATGTAAGACAGAACTATGTGGCCCTACCATCCAGAGAGGCCTGGACAGGCTTGAGAAGTGGCCCATGGGAACCTCATAAGGTTTAACAAGACCAAGTGCAAAGTGCTGTATCTGTGTTGGGGCAACCTCTGGTATCAAAACAGGGCATAAACAGATGGAGAGCAGCCCAGCTGAGAAAGACTTGGGGATGCTGGTGGATGAGAGGTGAGATATGAGCTGCCAATGAGCACTTGGGAGCCTAGAAAGCCAGACATGTCCTGAACTGCATCCAAAGCAGCATGGCCAGCAGGGGAGGGAGGGGATTCTGGCCCTCTGCCCTGCTCTGGTGAGACCTGACCTGGAACACTGCATCCAGCTCTGCGGGCCCAGCACAGGAATAACACATGCCTGCTGGAGCAAGTCCAGAGAAGGGACACTAATATGATTTAATGGATGGAGCACCTTTTCTATGAGGAGAGGCTGAGAGAATTGGGGTACTTTCAGTACCTGAAAGTGAGCCTGCAAGAAAGATGGAGATGGCCCTTTTACAATGGCAGGTAGTGATAACACAAGGGATATAAGCTCCAAACTGTAAAAGGGTAGGTTTATATTAGATATTAGGAAGAAACTCTTTACTGTGGGGAGAGTAAGGTTCTGGAACAAGTTGTGGATGCCCCATCCCTGAAAGTGATCAAGGTCAAGTTGGATGGGGCCCTGAGCAATCTGATCTGGTGGAAGGTGTCAATGCCCATGGCAGAGGGGTTGGAACAAGATTATCTATAAGGTCCCTTCCCACTCAAGCTGTTCTATGATTTCTTTGCCCTTGCTTCAAGTCAGCTACCCAGGAGTATTTTCTCGCCTATTAGCTAGAAATATGTTGACCTGAGATATTTACATTATTAAAATATTGTATGATGTTCAGATGAGATTGGTGGTATGTTCCATCTTGAAGAGCCAAAAACAATATCATTCTTTTTATGGGAATGCATACTTGGGCTGCCCCATGTGTAACCTGCCATTTTGACAGGATAAGAGGCCATCCAAGTGCCAGTAAAGATCATGAGTGCTCCTCATGAAAATAGAAAAGCCTCACTAAAACTAAACAAAATTCATGTATCAAAACTTTCTGAAATGTTCTGCAAGCCTTTATATCCTTTTCTTTGCTGAATTAGGAGAGTCCAGATAAATTCTTCATTTCTCTTTGCTTTAACATATTTAGCAAAACCCCTGCTAACTCTCCCAGCTCCTAGTTTGGCAGCTGGCATCAATTTAAGGCCAAAAATAATTCATTATATGCGTAGCATTTCTTGGCTGATCTAGTCTGAAGCTGAGGGATACAGTCTTACACGTGGCCAGAGTGTAATAAGCCCCATGAAGATGTATCAAGTCTGAGGGTTGACCTGCAGCCTCCCAGAGTAGCTTGGTAATAGCAAGACTGCTCCTTGGGTATGCTTTTGTAAAGCAAAGGTTTTTAATAAAAGCAGAAAATAACTAACAATACAGAAACAAAAGAACAAAAGCCATGCGCAGGTGCCAGAGAAGTATCTGACACCAGACTAGACACCCCAAGAAGCACTGAGAAGCCTCGTGCTCTCCCTTAAGTATTGAACAATTTAGGTGGGTTTTTTGGCAAACAGCACAATAGAGAATAGCTACATTCTGGGGAACAGGTAAAGAGACCTATCAGTGTTTTGGTCTTGTCATTGAGCCAATTACTGCCAGGAGAGCAAAGAAACTTCTAGTGTTTTTCCCTTAAAAGTCCTAAGGTGAAACTGGAACCCCTTTCCTTATATAGAAAACATCTACCAGTGCAGTGCTACAGTTGAGCAAAATCAGCAAGGAGATCCTCTCTTCTATACCCTATTTAAAGCAGTCAGTGTTTTAAAGGTAAAACTCACTTGTATTCCCAAAAATGTGTGACTAGTTAAATTTCCTGAGAAGTGGGGACTTCCTGAAAATTGTGCTCAAAATATCCAAGCCTGGGAATTAGGTAGCAAGCAAATGCATTTACTTTTGGCTGCAACTTACTTAGTTTCCTGGACTTGCTTGGATCAGAATTTGTCCAGTGATGCCACAAAATACTCTGTGAGGCCCAAAATATGGTTTGGGGAGCTGAAGAGGAAGTCTGCTGCCCTCAGGGTGCAGTTACAAAGTAGTTCAAGGAAGGTGACAGGAAAGGCAATGTTTTGTCTAAGTGGATGAACCATAATTTTGGTTACTTTATGGGCAAGCCTAAGGGGGATTGGCAACAAGGATCCTGCTGAGGACTGGGCAGCAAGCAAAACACAGGAAAAGGGTGTGGGAATTCCTCTTCTGCACTGACTGTTTGAACTATGAAGAATGGAAAAGACACGATCAGAGGAAGCATCTGCCCTTGAATTAAAAAGAGGAAAGGAGATCTTAAAAGAAATGTGTTTCCCAGGTAACAGGATGAGTAACAGGGAAACCAGCATTATCCCGTTGTGTAAATGCAAGGTATGAAATTGTAAAATGAAAAGTTTATGCATGTAATTTGAATTTGGCCTCCCTGGGTGGACTGAATGAGCATAGCCTCAACATGCATTTTTCCATGGGACTTTCCCACATCCAATGACTGGACAGCACTCATCTCTTTTGATTTTCAGGATGTGGTTTCCAGTGACTTTCACTGCTCTGAGTGTTCTATGTCAGTGTTTCAGAGGCCCATGTCTTCCTGTGTCCTTCTCCTCTCTCCTGAAGAAGAGGAGGGTATATACAGAGTCCTCAGGAGTTATATGGGAGCCTGGGGGCAGTGGGCATTGGGCCTTGGCAGAGGGTCAGGAAATGAGTAACCTGCAAGCAGGTTGTAGGAGCTTCCCACCTTTGTCTTCCCTTCCTTTGAAAAATATGAATCATCATGGAGTTAGACAGCAATTTTACAGTCATGGCAGCACAAAGATGGCAGATTTCTTTACCTGTCAGAAAAGGCCTATTTCAACTCATCCTGTCATTTCTTAATCAAGACAACCACTTCTGAAGCAACTGCTGATATGGTAACAGGCTCTGATTTCTAGTAGGTGTCAATGCAAGCCACACATGAATAAACCTTGATTTTCAAATGAAGATAATAAACCATCTATTCAGACATGGAAGAAATCAAATTTTACAGTCTTGCAGGAATGTGTTTTACTCTTTTTAAATCAAAACAACCTATCTGAAAAAAGAAGATATTTTTCATTGGGTCATTTTTTTCTGAACATTTCTGTCAACATTTTAGGGGAATTTAGGAGGAGACAAACTCTGTAAAGCTTTCCTATGGAAAAAAGTAAAGGGATCATTTAAGATGACTGAATTAAACATTGCAGGTATGTACCACTGACTTGAGCCACAGTGTAAACTACTGAAGAGAGCTGTCAAACACCTGTTGTGTTTCTTTAGATAAAATAGCTGTTTTTATACATCTGATACATTTCAAACCTTTTCTTCCCCCTCCTAAAGTGGTTGGAGCCAGTTTTGCACGTTGCCATTCCAAACAGAATTCCAGAGGCTGACAGGTGGCTGTGGCCTGACTATGCCCAAGTTGACCCCTTCCTGCCTTGCTGGGGCCACTCACCCTTCTGCACTTCCCTTCTCTTTCTGTGGCTGTTGACAGAGACTGAGCCTGTGGCCTAGACATAGCAAAGAAATTATGGAGTGACATGGACACCTACGTGTCTATGAAAATTATAGGTTATTGCCATCTGTGTGTCAAATAGTTCTTCATCCACTACATACATAACCTTCTGCCAGGAACAAAACCTCATTTGCAATAAATTCAGGGGAAACAAGATGACATGGTAGGAGAATTTTTTTTTAATTTTTTTTTTTAAGGAAGGACATTAAACCCTCTCTTTGGCATCTGTGTTGCGCCTGCTCATTATTCAAAAAAATCTTGCAAGCTCTGGACAGTCTCAGAAGAAACTAAGATTGTTTACTTCTCCTTATCATAAATTTTCCACTCTGGAGAGGGCCACAACACAGTCATCATTTTTAAGAAGAAAACCAGAACTTTGTCATTTAGATCTGGCTTTTATTGGAAGACTTGCCAGGGGCCAATTGCTCACATCTGCTCTAAGGTTGCCCATTGTGTATTGTCAATGTAGGCAGCTTCACTTGCTTCTGTGGGTTTTGTGACCCCCTGAGTGGGTTTGGAATAAATCAAAATTTGCACAAGAGCTGTATGCCAGATCAGATAACATAATGAGAGCTCCCGAGCCTTCCTGTGAGCTTTAACTGTTGTGGTGGTTTGGCCAGGAAGTGATTTTTCAGGAAGTTATAGTTTGACAAACCAATTAGAAAGGGATAGGTCTACTTGAACATACAGGGTTAAATATCGGAGGATCCTGGGAAACTTCCTTTTTCCTCTCTGCCTTGGAAGAGGTGAGCTGGCCCCAGCTCCCAGCTCCCCGGGCCAGGCTTTTCCCGGGAAGGTGCTGGGACTGGTGACTCCTGGGCCAGTGGAGGGGAGGAGAATATGCCGAATATGCCCGCTTCCTAGCCTGGATCAGGTTTCCAGCAGCTGTAAAACACCCTGCTGCTAAGCTGTGGAGGCCGAGCCCCCGACTCCCCCTCTGGTGACTCCTGGGCAGAGGAAGAAAAGCAGGGCGAAGGAAAGCCCAGCCTGCTCAAGAGATCATGCAGCTGAGATCAAAGGCGACTCTGCAGCTGGACAAGTGGCCCTGCAGCAGCAGAACCCAAAGACTCTGGCCCAACCCAGTGAGGCCTGACACTACCACGTGAGGTCACTGCCGGGAAGAACCATCATGCCCTCTGTAGACCTGAGCAAGATTTAACTCTTTCCTAATACTAGATGGAACTTCCAAAGCTCTGGCCCTTCCCTGAGTGAGAACAGACAAAGTGATTGAACTATAAGGAGACACAGCATGGAGTCAGTGAAGGGAGAGTGAAAAGGCTAACTGGGAGAAAGGATTGACAAGTTGTCATTTTAGGCTGGACTTCTCTTATTGAGCCATGGTAATGAACTCTATGTGTAGACTATCCCTTTAAATCATGGGGAAAGCATGCATTTGGGAAGGTGATTGTTTAGATTTGTGGATTTGAGCAAAGGTATCTGTGATGGACTGAGTGAAGTAGTTGTGATTCTTGTGATCCCGTGAGATGCTTGAACAGGATCAAGCATCAAGATGAGAAGCCCTCTGTGCCAGTCAAGAAGTGAGAAGACATCTCTGTTCCCTGAGATGAAGAATCCTTTTCCTTTGGAGTTGTTAATCTTCAAAAAGTGACACCCCAGTACGCATGAGTCCCATGACCCATGCGCAGCTTGGGAAACTGCTAATGGGAGGAGACTTCACAGAAGGAGGTTTTCCCTGGGCGGCTGTTTTTGTGAGAGTTAAAACCCACACGAGAACTGTTCTAGGTTGTCAGTAGGGGAAAATTCCATGGTAAACTAAGAGAGACTCCTCTCCCTAAAGAGTTGATGAAAGATTACTTTCAAATCATGAAACTGACTGAAAATCACAGATTTTGTCTCTTTATGTTGTTTGTGGGAAAGTGAACACTTTGTGGGGGAGGAAGAGTGTTTTGAAGGCTTCACTTTGATTCTCATTTTTCCTTCTTTTGGTGTGTGTTAATAAATCTATCTTTGTACCTTTAAGGTGGGCTTGTTTGCTTTTCTCCTAATCCTATCTCACAGAAGAAAAGACACTAAAATCATTACACTAAATTTGGCAAACAGAGATAGGTGAACCTGAAACCACTACACCTGTCCTTAACCTCAGGGACACTGACTGAGGTGGCCCCATAAAACCCTGCTGCCTTTGTTTTCTAACAACCAGCAGGCATAAGCTAAGGGGCCCAAAATGCAATGTGTGGATAGGGGATGAGTATTTTTATCTTGCAAAGGTCATCTCTAAATGAAGATTTCTGACTGTCTGCCACTCTTTCTTTTGAGAATGTGTATGTCCCAGTTTCCCTCACCAATGACTGAAGCTCTGTAAGAAAGAAAAATACTCAGAGGTCAAAATAGCCTCTCAGTATGTGCAGTTTTCTCCATGGTAACTATAATGGAATGGTTGATGTAGTAATGACATTCAATTGATGCTGGGAGTATATATAACAATACACGATTTTTAAAACAAGTCGATCTGTATTTAAGTAACAGACTAATCTACTGGAGATTGTATCTACTACTTCAGAATGCCAAAACGAAACAAAAATTATTAAAACATAAAGAAAATTTAATCCTGTGCAACTAGTAAGCAAAGGTACAGCTTTTTATGGGAAAAAAAAAAAAAGCACCTAGCAAAAAAAAATATTTAGAAAAAGAAATGTGAGAATTTTAGGGAGATTAATTTTAGATATCTTGTTAAAAAATTCAGGATTAATTTTAAATAGTCTCCCTTCCCCATATCTGGGCAAATTACAGTTCTGTAAGGAAGCCTGTAATAGCTCATGTTTGTTTTCTGTTCTTTGGGACATAAGTGATATTTAAGTGCAATAACTGTTTTTTCTGGCTCTGGAAAGCTGTAATTGCTGGGACAGTCCTTTGGGTAAGGCATTTTATAAGGATTAGAATAGTAAATGCAGTGACAAAATTTTCACACTGCAGTTTTCTTCAGCTCAGATCCCAGGTGCACACTGCCAAACATGGGGTTGGCTGCTGTGGGGGTTTGATACCGGCTAGAGGCTAGGCACCCTCAAAAAACCATTCACTCATTCTCCTCTGCTACAGTTGAGCAGAGGAGAGAGAAAGAAAAAACCTAAAAGACTCATGGGGTGAGATAAGGATTAGGAGAAAGCATTTTAAGGGAAAAACAGGCTCAAATCTTAAAACATATAAAGAAAAAATTATTAATAGAATTAGAAGAGGATAATGAGAACTGACATAAACCTTTAGAACACCTTTCTCCCTCTCCCTCCAGCCTTTCTTTCTTTCCTACCAACAGGGCAGGGAGACAAAACATGGGGCTTTTAGTCAGTCTGTCACTTCTAAAAATCTTTCTTCAGTTCACTTAGGGAGAGGAGTCTCTTCTGCTATGCCACGGGATTTTTCCCACAGGAGACAGATCTCTATGAACTTCTCCAATGTGGTTCTAATTTTCATGAGTAGCAGTCCTGCCCAATCTGCTGCAGTTTGAATCCCTCCCATGGGCAAAGTAGTCTTCCCACAACTGTTTGTGTGGGTCATTTAGTTCATGAATGTGGTCTTTTAAGGATGAGCTGTTCTAGTATGGGAGCAAGGGCTCTCTCCCTCTATCCTTGGAAGCAAGGGTCTTCTCTCTCTGTTCACGTTTCTCACCAGATCACAGCTTCTCAAAATCCACCCACTCCAGTGTGAGCACCTTGTTCTCACAGGCTGCAGGTGAATTCTGCGTCCCCCCATGGACTTCATGAATTACAGGGAAAACAGTTCATTGTATTACAGTTCTCACCACAGCTTGCAGAAGAATCTCAGCTTTGACAAACGGAGCACCTCCTCCTCCCCCTCCCTCCTTTTCACTGCCCTTAATGTCCCCATGTTTTTCTTTTCACGTGAATTCACCTTCTCCTTTTCTATGACTTGGGACAGAATTAATGTCTTTAGGTTCGTTTGTTCTCAAGTTCTACCAGTTGAAACGTTTTTAGAGAGTTCTGCAGTGCTGACAGGTTGATCACATTCAGGCCCTGCATCGGGGAATTGCTCGCCGTGCCCCTCGCTGCTGGTCATGTGGTCCCTGCCGGCACCGCGCAGGCCGCGCCGGCTGCCCTTGCCTTTCCTGCACCACAGCTGGTTTAAAAGCAGCTAAATAAATAAAGTTCATTACGAGTCATGCTGAGATGGCAGTGGCCACGCAATCTTGGCCACACCACCTCAGACATGCAGCCCCGGCCGAGCTTCCCCGGCTGTGCAGCCTTGGCCACGTGGCCGCTCTCGGCGCTGGTCTGGCCCTCGGTCGGCCGCGCTGGGATGGGCTCCCCCGCCAGCTGTGCCGGAAGGCCTCCCGGCCGCCTCCCCACCCCTCGGAGGAAGAAAGAGGGCTTGCACGCCTTTCTTCATTCTTAAATATGTCATGACAGACGTGTTGATAACTTCTCTGATTGGGCCAGCCAATATGTCCATCATCAGAGCCTTCAGGGACTGGCTCTGCTGGACAGTAGAAGTTTCAAGGAGCTTCTCTCTCAGAAGCAGCCTCCTGTGGCTTTTTCTCCACCCCCACTAAAAGCCGGGTTGTGTTAAACTAACTCAATTGCTCTTTCCTTGCTTGCATTGATCTGCTGGGTGAAACTTGAGTAAAATTCTCTTCCTTCCTTGTCTACCCTCCTGCATTTCTGCAATTCATGCAAGAGAGGTTATCCTAAATGGCTGACCTGGTGTTCCCCTGACTTCATGAACATTACTTTTTGGTGGTTCTTCCAGCAGCCCTATCTTCAGCTAAGAAAGAAGGGGAGAAGTAGTAGTTCAGGATTTAGTCTTCAGTTTTCCTTTACTCTCTACAGTGACGGATAAGGGTTTCTAATGGTTGTCTTCCAGTGATTTTAACAGAGCTGGTCTCACAGTAAATCATGCCATGGAATTTAACATTCTTGCCCCCATATATTTTAAGGAAGTTGTCCTGTTCCATGATGGAAAGAGGTTAATTCTAGATGCAACAGCCTGCATGGTATGTCTGCTACCCTCACATGCTCTCTACTTAGACAAATACAAAACCATGAAAATACTTTTTTCTATTATTATTAATTTTCTTCCCTCTGGTTCATTTACCAAGAGCCCTCAGAAAGTGTTTATCGCAGAAAATGGTTGGGACAAGCAGAATAATTTTTTTTTCTGTACAGCAGAAGAGAAATCTGGGAGTCAAACTCTTGCCACCACTAACCTTTATACTCATTTCATTTGATATGAAAACTAATGTCAGATCCTGTAATGACCCACCCTGAAGGGGAAATTCAGCACCCTGCTTTTCCTTGTTTACCTAGAATTCTGATATCTTGCTTCAGATGCCACAGAGGGCAGAGGGCACCTATGGTCTGGCCTGAAATTTTTTATGCACACAAATGTTGGATTTCATTTTGCTGCCACCTTGATGTTAGGGAGGAAGGCAGCAGCCCTGTTCACCTGCACTGCAGAGTGGTGGGTGCCAGCTCTTGCACTGGGACCTTCCTTGTGTTACCTGCCCACTGCTCTGAGCTCCTGAGATCAGCCCTATAGCTTCAGCTGCTTCCAATCCTCTATGTTTGAAGGGCTGGGATAGGTACTTTCTGCTGTGGTTCATAGCAGCTTTGTTTCCTGTTCAGTTTTTGTCCATAGCTGTAGCAGGACACCCACATATTAACATGGGTTGAGGATCTTCAGCCCTGGATCTAGACCCAAAGATGTCAGACCCAGCACACAGATCATGTGAGCAGATCTCAGTCTTCAACCTGCCTTAATTGATCCAGGTGGGCGTTTTTTACAGCAGTTGAAAAGGAGGCTTGCAGAAGATGGAAAATAAGTGTATGACACAGATAAAAGGAGGTTTTCTTGGTGAACTTCATAGCAAGGTCACTGGCTCCCTGCTCTGTGGATGAGAAGGCTTCTTTCACAATCAAGGAGTGAATCAGCCAATGATGATGATGTGGTGATTCATCCAATGCCCACATAACTTTGATATGCACAAATTCTGAGATATGATTCATCTTTCTCCCGTGAGTCTTGATGGAGCCTCTTGGTGCCTGGCTCAGATACAATATTTCACTGTAGTTGTCTGCAATGGGTGGAATGAATCCCACACCAGAGCTGGGCTCCAGGGAGAAGATGACAAGGTCAGGTTTAAGAGGCTTGGTTACATCCCATGTGACAAACAATACTTTATTTTATGTTGGATTAGTTGCCTCCAGAAGGAGGAAGAAACTCTGGGGAAAGACAAGCACATTTTGAAATACTGTATCTGTCAGAAACAAACCTGGTTTGGAGTAGAAAATGCAGAGGAATTAAGTTCAAAAGAAACATGTAATTTTGAGAAAGTCTAAAGAAGTCAATTAGTTTAACAGTTGGTCTGGGACAACCAAGTAGAACCAAGCCTTGCAGATAAGGCAAACTATTAACAGGTTGCAAGGAGGGTTTGGGACCTGTGGTGATTGGAGAGCCACCAAAACAAAGCATGTTCAGCTCCCTACCTTGGCTTCATGTGGCCAGGGACATCCAGGATCAAGGCAGGGATGGGGCAGGGGACAACTTTCATTCATGTAGGGAGCTCCTTCTGGGTCCATAAAGACACGAGGTTAACAGAGATATTGTTAATAAGAACCTTTTTCTGTTTGGAATATAACTTTTTGGATGATAAGGCCTCTGAATGACACCAGAGTAATGAAAAAGCTTAAGCTTAGAGAAAAGACTCGAAAATGGATAAATATAGTAAAATGGTTTTGGTGTTCTTTAGTTTAGCAAAGAAGAGTTGTTCTGGCTAAAAATGCAAATGAAAATCATAGCTCAGCTGGTAGTTCTGTAAACTGCTCAGAGTAAAGATGTTTAGCCCTGAAATTTCAACAGTTTTGTGGGATTTTCTCTCTGGACATATAACACTGCAGCAAAAAGAGCAAAAGGTTGAGCAGTTAAGGATATAAGTCTCTGTGAGGGCTTTGGCTTGTTTTTAATCAATGAAAATCACTTTCAGCTGGCAGTATGTCAGCCTGTCTTACAGAGAAGCACCTGCTCTTGCCTAAAATGAACAGGCTCTGTTCATGCATCACCACCATGCCACAGTTCAGTGGCATCTCAAAACAGGTGCCATTACTTCTTCTAGCACAGCAAGACAACTAAACAATACCAAAGAACACCCAAAATATCACCTAAAAATAAAAAGAGGAAATTAATTCGAGGGCTGTGGTGTGTAGAGGGGTTGTGCTGTGCTCTAATGCACTCAAGTGAAGTTAGGAGGACCGTTCTGCAGGCTTGGCTCCAGCTGGGGCCTGAGGGGAGCATGAGGAGTCCAGCTCGCAGGGAAGAAAGGCACAGCTGGTGCTCAATCCTTGACCTATCTTGCCATCTAGTGGCCTGCCAAAGCACCGCTCCTCGGCCTCAAGCTCACGTCTTTAAAGCCCTCATCAGAAGGGAGGGAGGGTGCTGCACGCCCAGGGAAAACAGCACTGAGAGGTGGGTTCTGCACAGGCAAATTACCTCCATGCTCCCCGCCCGCTCTCTTCTGCCCGTTCTTTCTTTCTTCCTTTCAGAGGATGGCCAGGTGACAGAGGCTTTGGTCACTCTTTGTGACCTTGTCTAGGCTGGAGAGGGCTTCAAAGTTTTACCTTCAGTGTTTCCTGAATAACTTAGATGATGTTTGGCCAGCACTGAAGTGGAAGATGTTGGAAACACAGCACGGGGTTTTATGGTCCTTGGTGCTACTGTGCTGGGTGGAGTAATACCACCCAGGCTTGAACACCTTGATGTGGCCCGCCTGATTGCAGGTGTGCTACCAGCCATTCCCCCATAGCAACAGACAGATAAAATTCTGGCATACACTGGGCAAAAATTTCCTGGTGTAGGCAACCCCCACGTGTGGCCTTCCTTGGTATTTGATATCTATCTATTGCAGGAGGGAGAAGGCAGTGAT
>VXBN01010318.1:0-15594 GCA_013397395.1 Sinosuthora webbiana
GGTGCATTGGCCGGGAAAAGGGACAGAGAAAGTGGAAAAAAGGTTTTCTTCCTCACTGTTTTCCCCCCACCTTATAATTTCTGTATCATTACCATAAATACAAAATTCATGGCCTAAGTTCAGATCTAGCTGGACACTAAAGTGCACTCTCCTTACGTTATGATTATCTTACAATCTGAGGACCTGAGACCTTTACACAGGTATCTTCAATATAGATATATCTGTATTTTATCCCGCAATAAAAAAAGTGAAACTGCTGTGTTCTGCATCTCAGGGCTGACCTCGCAGAAGCCAACACCCTCACCACTCCATCCCTCCAGCCCAGTAACTCCCAGTAACATTCCCCACTGCATCACCACCAGGGCCAGCGACTGAAATTCCAGTTGCACAGCTCCTTTTGGTGTCTCAAGAAAATCCTGAGTTCATCTCTGCAGCCTTTAGGGGAAGAGCACCTCGATATTTGGGGTGCATCCATTCATTTTTGGTAGAGAAATAAGGAAGACACACACACTATATCTGTTCTGTGTCACATAGTCCCATCAGCCAGAGCTAAAACCTCTGGCAGGTTCCAAACACCCAGAGCTGCTCCCCAGGCAGGGAACACCAGGGATCTGTCCCCTGCAGAATCTCCTGAACTGACTCTGCTCTCAGCAGTCCCTCATTCAGAGGGAACCTGACTCAGTGTTCTCAAAAAAAAAACCCCACAAATCCGACCTGCAGCCAAATCACAACAGTAAGTGGGAACTCAACTACATTAATTTGTAGATATTGTAACTACTACATTACCAGAAGTGTTCCCAGATACTGTGAATTCAAATAAAAAAGGCTAGGAGTTTGAAGGCAGCAACTTAATCGGTTATTCAATACATCTGTCAAATATATTACTGAGTGGTAAATGAATAAATATTGGATTTCAATTGCTATGACTAGAAATAAATGGGAGCCATTCTCTGAGCAGCAGCACTGTGAGCTACAGGCTTTCAGTGGAGGCTTAGTTAAAGGAAAAGCAGAGTAATTAAAGTAATTCCTGGATATTCTGAAAAAATATGGGTTTGTTATGTGATGGATTGAACAACTAAAACAAAATTGTCTCTATTTTACCACACCATGCAGTCTTCCGGAAAACCAACACCCTAACCCAGGGATATATTCCAATGGGATATCCCAGAGAGACCCTGATGGTTCAACACTTGAGGTCCAAAGATGCATTTCATGCTGAAATGAGTATTCCAAATATTTTCAAATATCTTGGAAATAACTTACAGGCATTCAAATATGCCAGAAGCAGATGCATTTTAAATTGTTTAGATCACATACTGATGATTGCTACTGGCTGAGATGCTAAATTATGTGATTTTATAAACAGATACAAAACTTTTATTACTATTCCTGCGCATAAATTACTCAAGTCACACTTAGGGCTAATGAAAATTACATTATGAAATTATCACTATTATATAAAATTATTAGCTAACATTTGAGCTAATACTCTACTGGTGGATGTGCATATGAAAAGATGACACAAGGCCCCAACATTTCTAATTGTTCTGCAACCAGTGAAAAGCTCTAACAGAAAAAGAGAGAAGTCTCTCGCCATGACAACAGACTTGTCAGCTCAGCTGTTCTGCTGAAGTTTCCTTCAGATCTGCAACAACTTTTAAACTGTCACATGCTCTGAAACAGGAAATCACACAAATCACCCACATTCTAATGAAGTTCAAAGTTGCAAGAGAAGCGGAGGAACATCCTCAACCTCCCAGCATGGAATTAACACGTCAGTCTCTGGAACAGACACACAGGATGTGCTTTAAACCACCCTCGTGCCAAGTGATTTAATACAGAATATTGGTGTGAAGCAGCATCAGACCAAGAAAGCAACTGGCTCCTCTTCATTATGGTAACAAAGACAATTAATAGTCATTGACTCCACAGTCCCTGCTGCTGGGGAAAGACAAGGCTCTACTTCCCAGACAGACCTTCCACCCTAACATACAGAAACCCTCCTTTCATAATTCCAAATTAACCAAAGATTATTTAACTGTTTCACCACAAGCCCCAACTTTGACAGTCTGACTCTCCAGGGACACCTTGGGTTACACCTTTTTAAAATAAACCCCTGGCTTACAAAACTTTGGTATTTCTGGGAGGACTTAATAAAAACTTAAGAACTGCACAGTCCTAAAACCACTCCTGTAACAGCAAGGATTTGGCTAAACTGTCTGCATATTGCAGATTTCATTCGACAGGCTCTGGCAGGGCTTGGCACATCAAAAATGATACAAACAGGTTGAAATCCTGCCTGTTGTCACCTACCTGTGTTCAAGCTGATGCTCACTGACCCGTCGCTTTGCTGGGCAAACAGGGAATGCCACTGCCAACCTTTTAGCCCAAGAGCATCATTTCAGCAGCTAAATCCTCTGCTGATGCAGGGATCCAGCTCTGGGCTGCTCCTACAGCCTCATGGTCAAGATGATCAGTGGCCTCTTAGTTTGACATTTTAGATTTTCCCAGTCTTTATCAATGAGTGTTACAGGCTGCTGAGGGAACTACATAACAGGATTAACTAATGGCAATAACCCTCTTTTGTCAGAGAGGATTACTGTCATTCAGCACTGGGGGAAACTGAAAACCAGGAGTTCCTTTTGTGGTATTTATTTAATATTCTACTCTGTAATCTGTTTGCAACAGTATTAGTGCAAAATGTCATGGGAAGATGTAAACACTCACCAGATTCCTTTTTGTACCTACAAACAAACCAAATGAAAAACAAAAACCAGTTTGTTTCCTGTCACTCAAGCCATTCCAAGATCCTGATGCTCAATGTTATTTAACATTTTCAGCTGACTTTGGGGACATTGTAGACTGCTTTGATGAGACATGTTCCAATGTCAGGCAACAGTTTATCCCTGGCATGCTTGTCAATCAAAATAAAACAAACAGACGGCTTTCTTTGTTTCAAATGAGCTTTCCCTGGTCATTAAAATTCACTTTTTATTACAAAAACTACCATTTGGAGAGGGCAAATTGAAATGTTCGTGGTTCCTACTGAATCAACTCCTACTGGAGTTGACTGTTGCAGAAGAAACTTGAAAACATAAAAAAGTGCATTATTTCAGCACCTCTGTGCCACCCATTCTTGGCCTCTCTGTGTCCTGGTAACTGCAGAATGGCCATTTCATACAAACCCTGCAACCAACATTTTGGCACTGGGATGACATGATTTCCTTTAGTGCTTTCAACAGCAGGATATAAAAGTCTAGAAAATTAAAATTGTCCTAGGACTGGGCAGCAAGAGCCAAGGCACATCTCTTCAGAGAACATAAAAATGGAATAGTTATTGAGAGGCTACTCTTTAGAAAACATTGGGTTTCCTATGCTAAATATTGAGGAAATCACGCTCTCTTAGATTAGATTTGTACACTTATGGCAAAAGCATAGAAGTCAATAAAATTACATTTAGAATATGCATTCCTGGCAAAAATAAAGTGCTTCCAGCAACACAACTTAATTTTTGGGAGATAAATCAAGAGGCCATCCAAATACATCCTGACAGAAAGCCACGATTTCCAACCAGCCCTCATGCCACAGAATGCAGCCTAATGATTTTTAATGATGTACAAATCATGTAAAGGAAGCCATGATTTTATCTGAAATTCCCACATGAGTAAGAATTTAGACCACTGCAAATACCAGATTTCCTTTTCCTTTTTAATAAAAGTTTATTAAAAAGCCTGAACAAACAAGGTTTTGAAATCATTATCTTCCTTCTCTACAGGGAAATAGTGCATATAGCCTCTAATTTTGTAAATTATGAGCACGTGGGATTTCAGTTATTACAAACACACTTTCCTTCCACTGACGTGATTAAAATCCCATCCTACAGATTGATTTGCAGCCCTTAAAATCACTTTTTTTTCATTAACAAGCACTATCCTCTACAGCTGCCCTCGGAATAAAAAAGGAAAATGAGCAGCTTTTCTTTACATCTTCCACAGACCAGACTTTAAACACAGAATGTAACTACTTTAAAAAAATACCTGAAATGGTCTAAGGTATTGTCCAGAGCAACACAACATTTGAAGACAAAAAATTTGCTGTAATTTGGAAGAAAAGAGGACAGGAAACAAATGTGCAAAACTTATCCTATGTAACTGACATAATTTGCATAGGAGGCAGCAAAAGCCCACACAAATTTCCAGTAATTTTGATAGAATACCCTGCTTTTCTCAAATCAAGTTCATTAAGAATTCATTTTTGCCCTCTCTATGCAAATATCAATATTTGAGTACAAACCCAAACCTGTTTTGTTTCTTACAAGCCCTACCTTGACTGCATTTTCCACTCTCTGTGAGACACTGTCATAAACCTTCCTACAGTGAGGACACGTGACACTGACTGCTTCACCTCTGTCCTCCCTGCACTAGCCCTCTTTTGGAAGGGAAAACTGGATTAGTTTGACATAATTCACCCCTGACAATTCCATGTTGTCTGTTATCTCCTGGATGCTCACAAACTGTTTACTAATCACAGCATATTTCTAGTTGAGTGGTCTATAATTTCCAAGCTTTTCTTCTTCCTTCCTCCCCTCCTCTCTGCTGGTACCTCACTCATCCTGCCATGACTTTCCCAAGTTAGTCATTAATCACTCTGACACCTCATCCACCATCCCTTAACTGCACAGCACCAGACCCAGCTGATTTGAGAACATCTACCCTAAATAAGCTTTCTGTCACACTTGTTTTCTCACTCGAGTTTAGTTCCTGCACTTCTGTCACTGCTGTTAATTGTGTCAGACATCTCATTGCAGATGACCGGAAGCCATGAAACTCTTCCATCTTCCCAGCACCATCTGTTGCTGCCCTTCCCTTCTCACTGCAGCACATCAAACTTGTTTTCCCGGGATGGACACGTGGAATGATTCCCTCTGGCTCTGGAAGGCAGCTCTGATTGCATCTCCCGCTGTTCTTTGCCCTTTCCCATCCTGTCCCAAGTGCTAAGGCTGTTCTGCTCCATCCCAAATGCCTTCCCCGAGCTCCCTTGTCACCACACTGTGCCCGAGACCGTCAGAGAGAGGGTCTAACTCACCCAGTCTGACCTCTTTCCACAGTTGCTATTTTTACTCTGCAAAAGAATCATTTGTATTTATGCCCACATTATTTTTTTTTTAAAGGAACTGCAAGGTTTCTTGAAAATTTTACCCTTCTACTGCTGTCACCCTGATTCTTTAGCCTTCTGATGACTGTTTACATATTTCTAGTGGAGTCTCTCACAAATGTAACATAAACAAGTAGATTGTTTTCATACCAGTCTGTGATGGACTGGTGAACTGACCACTAGGGTCAGAAAAGTGTTCCTCTCATCTACCAATCCTTGATCAAACTCCAAATCCTATTTAAATCACAAATCATAATCAACTTTCTTTTTCTCTGCTCACCTCTGAACCTGAGTGTGGTTCTTTCGTGTCCCTACTGGTGACATACCACCATGAAGTTGTTACTTCTTCATCCTAATACACCAGTCTGCATTATTTTAAGGCACGTTTATTATTTCTTCTTCTATTTGTCATATGGCTTGTTAACTCTTGTTAACCCTCTCACCCTACTTCTATTACATTTTGACACTCTCAACTAGCTTTTAACCATAAACTTTAGTTTAAAGCTCCTTTATCTTATATCTATCTATCTATTTAATGGGGGGGTGGTATATAAAGCACTCCAGTAACATGCTGGTTATGTTTGGCCTGGAATAAAATTCACATTACCACAAAATCCTATGCTTTACATGATTCTGCCTGAATCCACAGGAATCCCTCCTGCTTTGGTGGCCTTCCAGAGGAGCCACCATCACATCCAGTGCCCTTCTCCCACATCATCTCCCTCCAGAGCTGCACCTTCAGGCAAGTGCAGAAGCCCTGTTCTAAAGGCAACATCTCGTTCTTTAGTTGTCTTTGCTTCCCAAACAAGCCACATCCTTTACAATAACATTCCAGCTTTCTGAATTATCTGATCAACTCTCTTACATAACAACAATAAATTATGATCATATACTGATTTTTTTTGCTGCTTTTCCTGTTTATTTCCCTGTCCTACTGAGATTACAACACAACTGTAAGTTGATCTGGAGCCAACTCACCACCCTGTTTCCTGCACCCACTCTAAAAACATTAACAATAACCTCATGTCTCTGTTTTTTGCCATCCCACTCTAGTTCTAATCTAGAATCTTTGTGCTTAATTAGCAACTTCATACGTAAACACACACAGCAACTTTCTCAGATTCAGCATTCCAATGAACACGTTTGTTTATTTCCCTGTGGTGTTAACACTTCCACTGTTCAGAACAGGTTAGATGAGGAAGAAACTAGCAGAACAAATAAGTAGTTCCTAAATCACACCATCAGCAGATTTCCTGATCCTGATGGTATAACCACCCTGTTTCTTGCAGAAATAATTAATTACAGCCTGTGCACAGTCCTACTCCACCTAGGAAATTCAGCAAAATCCAGTGGGCTCAAAGGTACACCAACCTTAGCCAGAGTTTGTCTAAGTCTCTGAATGCAGCGATGTAACCCACGATGTAAATGCAGTTACCCTTCTCATCTTGCCACTCAAAGCCTCTTTATTTCCCTGCACACTCACTTCCCTCAACCACCCCTCTCCATTTCCATGCCCCACTGCAGGCTGCTCCCAGCCCATTTTCAGTTCCAGCCACACATTTTCAAAGCAGCACATCTGGAAGTTCTCTGCAACTCTCTCACAGCACAAAATGACATGATACAATACTGATCCAGGAGCTGCTATCGTGCAGCTGCCACTGGGATGGAGTAGTCAAAGTCAGCAAGGGTCCACCAAAAATGGGGGGAGCTTGTCTGCAGTGCAGCTGCCAAGGGACTGCTGCAGCACTGGATGTGATTTACCCTGATCTCAATCCAGCAGGAGAACAACAGCAATTCTACAACACTTTACTTTTCCTAGTAAGTATTTCTTACTCTGTTTATGACCATTTTGTTTAGCTCCCACCCTCCTGCTGAATTCCATTTAACAGGAATTAGGAGTTTGTCTTCCCCAAGCTGTGCTTCATTACGACCATTCAGCCAGGGAGCTTCTCTGTAAAAGATACGTCACAAAGGATGTTTGGACAACAGGCGGCTCTTCAAAATGCTGTTTATTGTATAGAAGATGTTACAGCAGTCATGGTTCGTAGGTGACAAAGCTATGCCTAAAGCTGCCAGCTACAGCTTATAGGCAAGCCTGAAGCCCACTTTAGTTTTGGTTACAATGCATTATATAGTTTTCTTTGCTGAGCATCTCAATACATAAAAACCAGTCAGCATCATACACAATACCTTTATCATTATCTATACCCTATCATAACTACTATCATTACCATATTATGTTACAGTTTAAGCTTAAAGTTGTTTTTCTGTTTTCCTGCAGTGGAAAATTCTTAGACCTTTTTTCTACTTGGTAAAAACATGTTTTTGTTTGCCTATGGTATCTTTTGCTTTTCTTGAGACCTATTTCTGCTTGGTAAAAACATCTTCTTTGTTTGTGGTCAACATATCTTTTGCTCTAGCCATAAAACCTCCTTCCAACTCGACTTAACCTTTCCTTTCTTAGTTGTCCAGTAACAACTGGCTCAACAATTCTTAATTTAGACTTTTTTTATTCTTCTATATCAAAACTTGCTTCCATCTCTATTCCATTCTCAAGTTCCACATTCAGAGAGCTTTCTGCCAAACATACATATCTGTGAAACTTTCCTGTCAGACTTTCATCTTTCCCAACTCTTCTCATTTACTTTTTTAGGCCATGCTAAACTTGTGTGCAGTTAAATTAGGAACATTACCTTTACTTAAGTGAAGAACAGAAGAAAGAGACTAAATGTTATGCTGCAAGATTCTTCTCTGATGCCACATATATGTCCTTAAAATTGAGTTTATTCTGCATGGTCTTTTAAAAAAACATGTCAGCATGCATCAATAAATTCCATTAAAAAGCAGGACTGTCTATAAAGCCAGTATTTTTTTATCCATAGAGCTTTGACTCAAGACAAAAATTATTTCATTTGTGAAGTAATAATGCCATAACACATAATACTGTTACTCTTAACTAAACCAAACAATAAATATTTGTAAGCTGCAATGACACACTGAGCTCCAAGCTCAGTTGTAGAGTCTCTTCTGGAAATCATATAAACACAAACTGTTGATAATATCTCATTGGATTATTCTAGAAAAAATCAAGAGAAGAATACTGTCTTTGCTATTACAATGACAGTTTTCATTACATATAATCCTTTAACACTCCCATATTTCACAACACTGACCTTTATGCAGCAGAAATAGATTTGGATCTGGGGTACCCTTACAATATCCCGTTTTTGAAAAGCTGTCAAAATTTTGAAAATTCAGATTTTCTCAAATTTAACTTGGATGCCATAAAGCTGTCCTTTTATTAACATTGTTTCCCACTCCCAGGATTAAACATGTGATAATTTGCACTGTCAACTCCCTTTAAATTTGTATAGTGAAGCCAAGTGAGGCCTTTGCTCAAAAACTGGCTTAAATTCTTGCCTGGATCTCCTCCTCTCCTAAATTCCTGCTAAGATCAACAGCAACCGCTGTCACTTGAATTTTGCCTTCCCCCTTTCTCCAAATCTATTCTGGCTTCCCAGCACTAACCTCAGTAGATCCTCCCTGCCTGAAACAGTTTGCAGAAGAACTGGACCACTTCAGGGCACTGGGGAACAATCTCCTACTCCTGCTGATCGTTTTGAGGCAAAAAAACCCAGGATTATGCTCAAGGCAGGCAGCTGAAGGAAGATGCATGGGGATACAATGGGGACTTGGAGGCCAAGTCTGAAGAAGAGAGATGAGAGATAAGGGCCTGTGAATGAAGTGAAGAAGTGAGGTAGAGCGAGAAAGGGAGGGGAAGCCTGTGGTATGAGCTGTGCAAGTCGAGCAGAAGTTTGTAGTTGCTCAAGCACTCTCCAAACATGAGTGCAGCTCAGGATTTCCACCACACACACATGCATGGAAAGCGCTGCCAAAGGCATCCAGCTCTTCCTGGGATGGATGGCCACAGGCACAGCTACTCCACCAGTCCCCACAGCAGATCTGGACAGCCCAGTCACCGCAGCACCCTTATGGGTGGCACTGGCTGCAGATGACAGAAGTTCTGGGGGGTTTGACTGCATTTCTCAAGATCACAAGTAATGGCACACACACAGAGTTGTGTTTGAAGACCACCATGGAGACAACCAAGCACCCAAAATGATGTAGTTTCAGAACTGAGGCTGCTTGTGCAGCTTGAGTTCTGCAGTCCTGTCATAGCCCAACTACTGCCCTTCCCAGCCATCCCAAAGGACACCTCTAGGATGGACACCCACGGCACACTGTGGGCTCGGGCAGCTGGAGACCAGCCTGGACTCACCTCACTGCTCTGCACAAAAAAGCATTTATGAGCATTTAAAGGATCATTTCCCAACTCCTCTGTCGGTCACACACATGCACACCCAGCCTGGAATATAGAACGGGTCATTAAATCTAAGATAGACGGGACACAGAGTTACAGGGACAGAGACTGGCACAGAGTGGTGCAACAGATGTTGGATAAAGTTTCAGATCCAAACAAACCTTCAAGAACTGTTTTGGAGGATGCAGAAAAATACTCATTTGGAAGCATAATTCATACCAGCATTCCAGAGTAAGATTGAGAGAAGTTTAGAAGAAGCCCTGGTTTTGGATATTCTGTGATGTCCCTTCATCCCCATGGCACCAGCAGGGTTGGGATGGGCTGGAGCAAGGGCTGGTGAGAGCTGTGCTGCAGCTCTGCTGAAACCACCACAGGACAAAGTAGACACAGTTCTAACTAGGAACAGCTGTTATTTTCCAATTAAAAATCACAAGACCAAACTATTAATTTATTAAGCAAGCGTTCAGTTCACACAGCCACAAGTATAATTCTGAGCAATATATTCTTTTTTTTAAGAGAGGCTGTCAGAATGTTTCTGGCATAAATAATTTAATGTGACAAAACAGTTTATTTTTTGCTGCTGATAGGCAAACAATGCTATTTCATATTGTGAAATACTGGCTCAACATGTAAAGAACTGTAAACGATTTTCCTTAGCGGGGTGAACAAAATTTGTTGACATTTTTCCAACTGTTTTACCTAATAAAGTATTAGCTTTGAGAAAGATTATCTTCTGCTATCATAGAAGCAAGTTAATAAAGTGACAGTAACAAACTGATGTATATGTCAAAGTTTATAGATAAGGATGTCAAGCTATAGGTTATCAGCCTACAGAACTGACACTGTTCATATATCACAGCCCCCAACACACACTCTGTCAGCATTGTTTATTTTCAGTCAGGAGTTAAATAATGACCATGTACTAAAAATGCCTTTGGGGAACTGCTTTGTCTTACATACTGTTCACCTGTTTACTTCAGAGTAAGTTTTGACTTGCTTTTATTTAATTTTCTGTTTGAACAGCTGGTATTTATCAAGTTCAAATGAATTTCAGGTCAATACATTGCAAAAAATTTTACTGCCTTTTCTGCACTTGCTGCACACAGAGCCAGTAAAATGCTGATGAGAACAGCTCCACACCCAGCCCAGCTCCAGAGGGAGACAGAGAATGTCCTCCATACCCCTGAAACCAGGGCAGCACTGAGAAAGGAGGAGAACACAGAATAGCAGGGGGTTTCCAAGGGTCCAGCCACAGAAATCATACCCATTTTGTACAGCCCATCACCACCAACAGCCTCTACTCCGTCCTCTTCTTCCTGCGTGTTTTTTACAGTATTCAAACCCGGTTATCCAGAAAAAGGCAGGAGATGCTATGGGGTTTGGGTTTGTTTGGGTTTTTTTTTTGTCTGTGGTTTTGAAACAGTCAATGGCAGAGAACGAAGCAAGTTCTGCTGAAGTCAGAGGTGAGGATGGAAAGAAGACAGCCATGGAGGAGAAAACCACCAAGCTTATTTGTTTTCATCCTAAACACGTGAAGAAATCTCCATTTTTTTCATAAAAACATAATTAATTAATCCTATAAAAACTATTCCTGAAGAAGTTATGAAATGAGTTAGATTAAGTGAGGTTAAAAAAAAAAAAAAGAAATCAAAATGAGAATAGAAAAATAAATGCCTGGCTATAACTAGGAACAACATAAAGGGTTTCCATCTATTTGTTCTTTTATTCCTCTCTAAGCCAGGCAGGGTGACTGAATGATACTATTCTACCAGAAATCACTTTCTGGAACTGACATCTTTACCTGTCATATTTGATGAAGCAAAAAAGAATGGGAAAGATCATGAATTTTTAATTCAAACAAGTTTCTATTACTTTTTTTGGAATCATTGTCTGAGTATGGATCTTAAGGGCTAAGAATTAACATATTACTCTCAGAAGGCTTTTTCTAATCAGAGGATTTTTCTTACTACTACAGTACTTTTTTAAAAAGGGAACTGCAATAAAAGGGCACATTTAGAATCTCCATTTATTAATGGCAGGAAGAGGGGAAGGAACTGGGGGAGTGGGGAGGTGAATGACACCACCTTAAGCAAAAACTGCTACTGACAGTTCATCTCCCTCAACATTAAATTGGCCTTTCTAGGTACCAAATTCAGGGACCTGAGTTTTACAAAGTGATGCAGGACTGGGGTATGAGGGTTTCCATGCCCCCTACTCCTGTTCAAAAGAGCAAATAATATGGTCTCTGGGCATGAAGACATAAACACTACTTCACCTGATAACTCTTAGTGCTATGTGACCTTTAGCCAAGATTAGAGATCCTAATTCTCCTGAAGTCAATTTTATCAGTTAGAAAAGACAGTCATCTAAAAAACTATTTTTAAAAAAATTATTCATCATGTAATGAACCATTTGCAAATAAAAGCCTTTCTTTTGCAGTCATTTAGGTTCTAATACAAATCAATCACTTATTCCAGGACAGTCAGGTTAACTTACACACCAGAAGGTATAAAAAGAGCTGATTTACACAACCAACACTTTTAAATAAAAGTTATTAGATGGCAGACTCAGAAAAGCCAAGTGCATGGCAGAGATCTGGGTGTCCCAGTTCCTGCTGCAACTTGAACAGCAAATAAAAATTATCTGTTTTCTCAGACTGAAGTCACTCTATCTCAATAATGCTTTACACTGCTTTTACAGAAGGGACTTCAGTCCCTTTACATGTAGGACAACTGCAAAAATCCCTGCAACATTTGCCCATCTCATGGAGTAAGAGGGTCCAAGACCTCCTGAGCTTCGCTCTGGAAACTTTTCCACAGGAGCCCAAGCTATTGTGTGAGAGGAACCAGGGGGTGCCGAAGGAGTTGGTTGCTATGGTGGCATCTCATAAATCATCAGTTATTGTCTGTTATTATGAAGGTGACAGCCTCATAAAGAGATTTGCATTCTCAGCTAATTTTAAGATTTTTTTTTTCCTGCAGACATCATTTGCTTTGTAAAAGAAATGTCATGACAACCAGAGAACACTTAAGCTTGTTATCGGGTAGTCAGGCAGCCGCTTGGCCCCCATCACTTTGGTATTTGAGCATTGGAGCCTCTTTTGCATTATTGAGTAGTTTATCTTTACAGCTCATAAATATATTTCTGAACGTGGGGACGGCATAATAGGAGGATGAGGGAAAGTGGTGGAGGGCTCCTGGTTGCCACGGCAACCTAAACTGATCAATTCCCTGTCACTGTTTTAAAAGAGGCATCACTCTCCTGTGGCCCCCGATGCTAATTACAAATGCAGGCCCTTCGATGGCATGTTCAGCTTCCAGATTAAAGCAGTTCATGCCTAATTTATCATTTAACATGTCCTCCCACATTTGTAGTGCCATACGGAATGAATAACAACTTCACTTGTTTACAGAGTTTTCAACTTAATTTCACTAATTAGTTTTGCAGTTGCAGGAATCCGAGGGAGTGGCTGCCCCTCCGGAATGCCAGGCACAGGCAGGGAATGGGCAGGGAATGGGCAGATGGACAGGCAGGGTCACCCTCCCCATGCCAGCTCCAGGCTCTTCCCCCCACGACTCCCACGATCAACACATGGTATATTTATATCCCTCTTATTTTCAATGTTTCAAGTGACTGGGAAACTTTTTATGGGAATGGGAAAGAAATTACGGAAAACCTGGTTTAGTTTCATAGTAGAATAGTTTGTATTGTCATGTACAAAGTTTGAGATGAAAATGCTGCTGGGTTTACCTTTAAATTGGACACAATTTGGCCACTGACTGTCCTTCCAGCCAAACTTCTACTGCTTCCTTTAAGGATTTTGACCAGATTTTATGCAAACTGAACTTTCAATGTGTGTTTCAACACAGCATTTATCACTTCCCAAACTCAGGCCACTCAGAATGTTCTTCCACATCTTCGTAACCAGCACTTGTGTCTTGGAAAACCCTTTCCCACCCTCTGCGTTCCAGAACAACATAGAACAGAGTGTGAAATCTCTACGAGGAAAACTAAAATCTGCTGGACCCAAAATGCTCTCAGTCATGACAACAGTAATCACTCAGATATCTAAAAAAATGAACTTACTTAAGGAAGCCAGCAATGACAAAAGCCAAACTCTGGTGTCCTAATATATGGAAAAAGTCTCTGACCTTTCTGCTCTCAAGAATGATATTATAAAATCTGCATGTTCCAAAACTACTCTGTAATTTGAAATTAAAAAATAAAAAAGCTGGAACCTGTAAGATTCATCTCTGGCAACAGGAAGAGTTCTGTGTTTGAGCACTGCCGCCCCCAGGGAGCCCTGGATGAGGGAAGGGATTTTGGTTCCTTGGTAGTATTTGCACTGTTCCAGTCACAAAGGAGATCCTTTGACAGCCTCTGCCCCAGGCAGCTCCTCCCTGTCATCGGTTTTACAAAAGGGCTCCTTCCCAGAATTCCTGATAATCAAGAAAAATTATACATCCACAGAAAGTGCAAACCCTTCAGAGGGTCTTGGGGGGCCTGGCAAGGCAGCGCTCCCAACTGCTGCTCATGGCGGCAGCTGCAGCGGCACAGCCAGCTCAGCCTGCGCTCACAGGTGCTCCAGCTCGCACCACCAGCCTGGATTTCTGCGGTTCCCCACGCCCAGGGCACAGCCCCATTCCCCATTTCCAAGGGAACATGGGCAGCTCGGAGCAGTGAAAAGCAATCTGGGCACAAAAGCCACAAGCTGAGCCTGCCCGGCCGTGCTGGGGCTAAACGGGAGCACAAAGCTGGGCTTTGAGCAAATGCTGCTTCGGCTTTGCACAGAGCTCAAGCCCTATTCCACAGATTCAAGGGCACCCCAAATTCTCATGTTCTACCGCAGAGAGCACAGGGATGCATGAATGAGAACGCAGCACTGCTGCTAAGAGTGGAAGTTTGTTTCTAAAAATAAATATATAAATCTTTAACAACAAAACTTCTCATGTATAATCTACATTCTCTGTCATTTGCATTTGTTTTGTCTTCTATTATTTAGCCCATAATACCCTTAGTGAACACTATAGGGCAAGGCCAGACTTCTGGCAATCAGCAGCGTTAAGCACGGCTTAATTCTACAAAAACAACCCAGGAAACTGCAAGTCCATGTTCTTTGCCCTGATAAGAGATTTGGCATTTATTTTAAACACACAAAATGGCTGGAAACTCCACAGATAAAAACAGCTAGCTTGAAAATTATTCTATATTAGCACTGTGTATGTGTATGACTATGAACACCCCTGTGACAATATGAGCACAAACTGCTTATTATATCAGTTTCATTCTTCAAAATTTTGAGATGATTTCGAGATGACAGCGGAGTACCCTCCTATCTTCCCCTCAGGCCTAATTCCCAGGGAAAAGCACCATTTTTGAGGAACACCTTTCAAAAACTGCTGCAATACAGTAAAGCATAGGTCATGCAATGATAGTTTGCACCCTCCTTCTGGAGAGTATCCTTAGGCCCAATATCCATTCTTTAAAATCCTTACTAACACACAGAAACCCTCCTTTCCCATCTCCTCCCTACAAATAAGCTCAATTCCATTAAAGGCAATTGCATCAATTGCATCACACTGGTGTAAGCAGAGAGAAAAGCTTTTTTGTGCCAGCACAAACCAACACCAGCTACTGACTCACTGCTCCAGTGCTTCTGCCTGTTTGTACACCCACATCATCCACCAGCAGCATGTTTTTTAATGTCCCCCTTTCTAACGTTTCCTGATAAACTTACATTTTCCAGTCCTCAGAGAACCAAGCCTTACACCCTAAACTTGAATTACATACTAACACACAGTTAGTATTAGCATACAGCTACACACCACATGCAGTTATCAAAAACCAGTTCCAAATAAAAGCACAACACCTCCCAAGATTAACTACTGTATCTGCTGCTCTCAGAAAGATGCAAACCCAAAATTTGTATTTCTAAATACACTAAATCACACTGGGTTCTCCACTTGTGCTTTCAAATCCATCCGTCCCTGCTGGCCACTGACCACAGCAGCACAGAGCCCAGACAGCAGGACCATGGGCCAGGCAGGATCTAGAGAACTCTCAGGGCCCTCAAGTAAGAAAAGGAAGAGAGCTATTCCCTGCACTCTGTTTTATCTACA
>VXBN01010319.1:1195-22270 GCA_013397395.1 Sinosuthora webbiana
TGTTACTGACCTTAAGTTTTCAATACCTTTATCAGACACCAAAGATCTGCTTTCAACATAGATCACTTTTATCCCCTTTAGAGATAATAAAAAGTCCTTCCTTAACTGAAATGAAGGGATTGTGCCCTGAATGCCCATTTCTATTGGAGTCCTCTGCTGCAAAATGTCCAGAAGTTCAGAGCACTTCACCACATTTTTATTCTGCATATATACTTGAATCCAGGTAATTGCTTTTCTTCAGTCTTACACAAACTGTATCTCAGACCTTGAGACCTTGACCAGATGTTGTATCTTCTTAACGCATATATTTTGCTAACTTAAAACTAAACATGGCTGCTTCATGGCAGTTGACAGCTGTCACTGAAACAGGACGGAAACTGGAAAGATGATGGAGTCTTCTTATGTTTGGATTACTCTCAAGTAAATCCTCCAGTGTTAATAAATAATATAGATTTCTCAGGAAGCCTCCTTAGGCAAAATTTTTAAAAAGCAGTAATTATGAAAAAGAGTAAGTTCTGAGCACTGATATTTCTGAAACTGACTGACTTGTCCTTTGAAAAATATTTTGTTAGTGTTTAGAAAAGGTGCAAACACCGATCATCATTGTAACGAGTGTCTTTGTCTCTGCTTTCCTTCTGAAGCCATCATTTTAATCTGGTGTAGGGGCAAGTGTTGTTTATGTAAAATATATAAAGGGGTACAATTTAAATTTCCTGTCACACGCAGTCATATGGGAAGTACAGATTTATCCTATGCAGAACCATACATTTAACATACGGAATATTTGCTAGAAGCCATCTCATTGATGTCAGCTATGTTTTTAAGGGATTTAAGCAAATTAGAGCACACCTCTCAGCATTTCTGAATTGATTAGCTGACATTCTTTCACTGACAGCCAGCTCCTAGTCTCCAGTCAGTATGCCCCAGCTGACCACAATTTGAAAAATAAGTACATGGTTTTGTGATTATGCAGAGAGAAGTAGGTTATCTAAAAGATTCTTAATGGAACACTTTGTTTCATACTTCTCTTATGTCATATAATGGTCTTGATCTGTGGGAAAAGTAATAAAACCTGAATCTGAATGGTTGAAAATTAATGCAGTTCTGCTGTAGTTAATCTACATCTTCTTTACAATGTGTATTCACTGATAGTTAAACTAATGCAATAGTCAGTTTCAAGAGTAGAATCAAATTATACTAATATTTAACCCTCGAATTTATACTAAATTTTAACCCTCAAATTATACTAATATTTAAAATCTAAGAGTTAAGGCTTGTGCTTATGTCAGATTGTTTTGCTTGAAAGAGATTTATAAAACCCACATTTTTAATTTCTAAACAGTCTTGTTTCATCTAAAAATGTTTATCCTGTTTTCCAGTCTGAAATACTGCTGTACTTGCATTGCTCTTGTGTGTCCCAAACTCAGCAAAATTAATTTCCTGTTCACTCTCACCATGACAGCGAGTGTGTTATTCACTGAGAACAAGTTGGGTTTGCTTCCAGCTCTCCTTGAGGCACCTTGGCTCAGAGCAGAGACCTTGTGTGTCACCAAAAGGATCTTCCAGGCCCATTAATCAGAGCCCCGTAAGTCACGGCACAGTGGGCACAGCCACTGGCTTTGGCTCTGCTCAGCTCTTCACAAGGGTAGGTCATAATGAAGCTAAAAACAGTGGTTGAATATTAATGAAGGCAATTCATTCTTCACTCCTGATCTAGTCTTTCCCACATTCCATTCGAGCCTATGCCAAAACTGCCATAAAACTAATAACTCAGAGGGAGCCCCCTTACGTAAGGCTGGGCCATGCCCTCGTGTGACATGGCAATTTACTTTGTGTCCTTGTGCATTGCTGCTGAATTTCAGAAGGGGTGCATTTCAGAAAGAGCCATGCAGCACTGGAACAATTTGACTTTGTAGAAAATGTAATGTAGCAGTAATGAAGAGAAACCAGGATGGGAGGCCGTGGGTTCAGATCCTGGCTGAAGATCTCTCAATCTGTCCACAAATCTGAAAATGCAGCACTGTGTTGTAAAGCTGGAAACCCCTTAATATCTTGGCTTTTAAGAAAAGAAGAAACTTAAAGTCATGGAAGACAGCTGTGATAATTTTGGTCATTTTTAGACATGTTAAATTTTCATTATAGCAATTACTCTTTTAATTATCTTTTTAAACAGCTTCCATTGTAAAACATCATCCACCATGACTGGCTTTTCAAAAGTGCCTTTTAATCAGTCGGAGTCCAACTTGGGAAAACACAGAACTCTGCACTGACTATCCCTCTTGAAGGCAGCTGAAACTTCAGGCCTGTGCTGAGGTTTCAGTCCAGCTTCGCTCATGGTGCTGAAGAAGCTGGAATGATTGAGGCACAGAGTAAACTGGAGCTGAAACCCCCTCATACGCAGCTTTGCTGCCTCTCATCTCCTAACAGGATGTGTGTGAGAGTGGCAGAAGGGAGACCTGTCCAGGTGTCCTAGCCAGAAACTGGGACATTGGGAACTTCCCTTTTCCAGTTCAAAAAATTCCACAGACAGTGGAATGCTGTCAGTTAGAGGCTGTAACTGCAGAGTTTCTGTATGGATAATATGGTGTATAGGTGAGTCTGCTCAGGAAAAACTAGGCAAGCTCTGAAAAGAAAAATAAGGTTTGGACAGCTAGGGGGTATAAATAGTCCTGTCACAGCTGTGTCAATGGGCTCAAAGCAAAGGCTTTGTGACTTAAAACACACAGTATGTTGTTATGTTTAAGTGTATTGAAAAAAAAAATCCATCATCTGAAGCTGTGTTTTCTATCTGGAAGCTAGAAAAGGTTGAGGAATATGCTGCCAGGGAGCAGCAGGGGACAGCTGCTGCCTAGAGGAGTCAAACAGGGTAACACATGGGCTGAGGTGAGCAAAAGAGGTCCGGGGAGGGAACTGGGATCAACCAGGAGTCCAGATCACCAGGAAGGGTCATGGTGATGCCACAGGTGATGCTCAAGCTGGGAATCAGGTCCAATGCTCCCCAGGCCTGTCCACAGCAACAAGACAGATTCCTCCAAGCTGGGGCCAGGGGCACGTGGACAAGGCTCTGACAAGGATGGGAGCCCAATCCTGAGCTTGAAAGGAGCTGCTGCACCCCCTGTGAGACCAGCCATGGCCAGTGGGGCTGATGGGGCACACAGGGACCCAACCACAGCAGCTTTTCTCTTTAAAGGAGCCCTGAAGAGTCAGCTTTAGAGTCAATCAAGAGAGAAAATCACAAATAAACCATTGACAGTTTTAACATATTTCTTGTGCACGTCTGAAAGACTGAAAAAAATAGCAAAAACTTTTATTTACCAAGAGAGTCAAGAGATCACGCAAGATCTGTTCTAACCATTGAGGAAATAGTAATTCCCAAAAACTGACATCTGACATTAAGCATTCAGGTTTAGCACTGAGGCAGTGAGGTGATTAATTAATTAATTAAGATTGTTAATTGTAATTAACAGTATTAATTTGTTTCCATCAAATACTTCTACAGCTATGCATCTTCAGAGGAAGTGAGGAGATAAATGCCATGATGCAGCACAAGGTAGCTGGCTTGGATCCTTGTCCCCATATATGCTGGAAGAGCACCAGAGCAATTATTCCTGTGTAGGTATGTTCAGACAGCCCATCATCATGAAGTTAACAGAAACAAGATATAGCTCTCAAATATGTGGAATACCTACCTCCTGAGCATTGTCCGAGAGGCCATTTATATTTCTATGTGGACTTTTTTTTCCAGAAAGAAATTAAAAAGATCAACTTAATCTTTCATTTCCATGTTTTTCCCTGCTAACTTGGATTAGACAGGTCTTTTATGTGTACTTTTGCATCCTGCACCTGTGTACAAGAACCTCTGAGAAGAGAGAGGGCAGGTTTCCCATAGCTCCCAGGACTTACTGGAATGGTGAAAACTTCAAGACTGAAATAGTCCTGTAAGGGAAACTTCATGTAAGCACCTCCCTGAGAAATGGGAGATCATATTTGCAAAAGGGAAGTTCAAAACCAGTATCTAAGAGACAAGAGTAACAATTGATATCCAACAAATAATTTATGTGGTGACCAATTTATCTGTCGGTTCTACATGTAACTTGTATATTGTATGGCATTGTATATATTGTCATATATTGTATGACATTGATTTTTTTATTCCCTTTTTATGGTTTTCTTCAGTGGAGGGTTTTTTCTATTTGAATGATGTATCTGATTCTCAATGAATAGACAGAGTAGACACACAGCCCTAGCACAAAGACAGCATGGCATTCATGGGATGTAGGTCACGGGAAGGGGGGAAGGAAATCCCTCCAAATGTAAGCATTCAGAATTGTGGTGGAGGGTTTAAGAGCAACCTGAACCCACAACTTTTACCATTTTACTCATACACAAAGCTTATAATATCAACCATATGGAGGGTGAGGAGGTGTTTGCACACAGTAAAGTTGGAAAATTTGAAATTATTTTGGAAAGGTCACTTCTTATCCAGTGAGTAAGACCACCTCCCCCATCGCCACTGTGATGTTGACAATGAAAGAGAAATTCCGAATAGCAAAAGGCCTGCAAGGCAGCCATTGTTTGGGGAAAAGGAACAAACAAACAGACAAAAACTCCAAAACAAACCACAAATCCAGAAATCCCGCAGCACTGATGGTGGCAACCACTGTCTGTGGTTGCAGACACATTAACTTCAGGTACATTAACTTCAGCAGTGATCCTTTAAATGCATCTTTCCACACTGCAAGTGTTTTACAAAAAGTTAATTTTCCCCACGTTCCTGCGAGGAAAGGCAGCTGGAGGCAGGACTGTGATGCAGGAACCTGGGCAGGAACACAGCCCTGGTGTCATTACAAGTAGGCAGGAAGGAGACAGGTGGATACGCAAAGGCCATTGCTCTTTGCTAATGACAATGATCACAAACAGATTCCTTCTCGTGAAGTAAATTTTCAGATAATTTTTGAAAAGGCACATGTTCAGTGCTGCATCTAATGACATAACACTGGCAGTTCAGTTCTGTCCTAGTTCCGTTTCTTTTTCATCTGTTTTTCCCCAAAGGGGGATAAAGGGCAGCAAAATTATATTGAGAGTTCATCTCTACTACAATGAACTTACAAGACCTCACACTAGAAGACCAATCCATAGTGTTACTACACAAGGTAAACAATAGTCAAGTCGTGTGTTTTCATTACTAGTTGAAACATGGAGTGTTGACCAGGCTTTCTAATAATTTCTAGTCACTTTATAGAGAGTTTCTTCTTCATTCACTTTCATCTCCTGTATTCTTACGGGTTGTGGCATCCCTGCTTACTCTCATACATGCATTTATTCCTATTCTTCTCCACTTTTGAGGATGGACAGAAGTTTTATTTTACCTGAGAAATTTGAAGACCAATAGATCTGAAAGCATGATTACAGTGTATTGGTCAACTCAGCCATTTTTTTTTTTCCTTAGAATAACCAGGAGGGCCTAAAGATGGAGGGCAAGTTTTGTAAGCACACCCAGGACACCCAGCTCTTTCACTGGGATTCAATCAACAGCAGACTCAGGAAAAGTTTGGCTGCACAGAACATCACAAGAAAAGATGTCTCATGAAGAGTGGTGGGTTTAGAGATTAAGCACAATTTATTTCTTGTACCAGTGCAAACCAGCATAGCCTCTTCTGGTGTGCAGCCAGAGGAAGTGACTCCTGAACTCTTAGGAAGGGAATATGGAGAGGGAGAAGTGTAAATGCAAAGCAGTCCAGTGACAAACAGTACGCAGCATGGTTTTAATCCTAAATCAAGAGCTGGATGCAAATGAAGATAGGGAAGGATATGAATTGCCAAGATCAATACATTGGCATTGGGGTTCTGCAAGATCCTCCCTGTGACAGAGCAGGGATGTCTCTGTGACCTGCACAGACTGGATTAACTGTGCATTACTGGAGGCAGAGTTTATCAAATATGGAAATATCTTTGAATCTGAATCTGACTTTCTCAGTCTGCAGTGCTCTGCCTAAACACCAGGTCCTTTTGAGGGCCTTGAATATTATTCTCTGTACTTGTGGTTAGTTTTGCTGCATTTTTATTTCCCGTTTCTTAAGTGTGGAAAGCAACAGTCGACTTGTTTCTCCTTGTTCCATCCCACACACTCCAGGATACCCAGTTCTTTCCACTGCAAAATCCCAATCATGCAGACCAATCCATGACACTTTGGTTTGCAGAGCTGCTGCTTTTGATCTGTCTTCTTTCACTGTAAAACTCCACTGAAATCAATTACTGAAATTAATGAAATGCCACAGAGCAAACGAGAGGACTCCTGAGTTCTGAATTCTTAATATTCTTCCTCTTAACCCCACCCAGCAAACCACCCAATCTTTAAATTAAAAAAAAATAAATCCACAAACTAAAAACCAAAACAAACAAAAAAACCCCAAACACACACACAAAACCCCCTGTATCTATATATAAAGGAAAGGTTTAAAATTGTCAGGTCTCATGCTTTTTCTGCAGAAACCAACACTGTATGAACTAGACTGCCTTTAGGAGCAACACCAATTCTCTGTCCCCTACTCCGTTACACTTAGGATTTCTTTTACCTGCTCCAGTTTTTTTAAACTCACTGTTTTTTATCTCACAGTCACAGAGTCAGAGGGGTCACTTCTGCCTCGTTCCTCATGGCACACATGAGCACACATGTACAGCAGCACAAGGGAGAAATAATTACAAGAGAAAAAAGAACAATAGAGGGAGGTAATTATAGGACACCATTGCTTATTCAGACAACCTCTCTGAAATACAGCTTCTGTTCATTCCAGCTACTTGTCTCATCTTTTCAACAGTCTGTATCCCAGCGTTCTGCTGTCTGCAAATTACAATACAAATGGATACAGGAGCTCCAACTGCTTCCTCATTACCAATCAAAAATTATTTCAGCAAATATGCAGAAGCTGTGACTCAGCTTGGACATTGATGGCTGTTCCATTTCTTAGTCGCTGAATGAGGCTAACACATGACTTATCTCAGCTGACACATTTTCAACTGGGACACATCATCAACTGATCTGCCACTCCCAGACCTTCAAAAGAATTATTCATCTGGCTTATTGCTAATAGCAACATATCCTACATCTCCTCCATTTCTAGTACCATAGTACAAAGTGTATACATACAACTTAATGGGTCTAGACATATGATTCAATTGGTTTCATCCACAGGGAATTCAGAGACCACACAGAACTTGCTCTTCTACTGGTGTATACTATTTATCAAGCATGTGCATATCCTTCTTAAAATAAAGCTTATTTTACTCCATCAACTTGTCAAGTCAAATAATAATACTAATCATCATCACCATCGTCATCATCTCTAGTGGTGGTCAACGCAAAACGGATTCACCAGAAAACGTGATTTGTAAGAAGTATTGATGACTGGAGCAACCCATCTTGGGTGTGTTCAGCACTGCCTGCATCAACATGTGCACGCTGCCCTGGGCAAAGCCAACGCCTTTCCCACTCGCTCTCCCAAGTCCATCATCATGCCAAGCAATCCTCTGCATTTACAGGCTTGGGTCAAGAGGATCAGCAAATTGCTTTTGCCTTGCCTGGAAGCACACTTTGGTGACCTGGTACCATTTCAGCCCTACGGCCATTTCCAGTCAGGAGTGACAAGCAGATACTGTCCTGCCTGCAGGCTCCTCCAGCACGAAGAGAAGCTCCCAAAACACAGGGGGCATTGTGCAACCCCACTGTTACCTGTGGAGCAGCTGAGCAGGTCTGCTGAAGTCAAACAGCACGTGTGCAACTCACACAGCTCTACTGGCACTGCAGCCCCGCAGAGCAGCTGCAGCTGTGGCTGCACAATTCTATTTTACAGCCAAGTGTTCTTGTGCAGGTAGCTTGCTATTTGATACATACCCAGCTACTGGCTTCATGGAAGTGGAATTCATACAGGTACTGGAAAACGCTGTAAACCCCTGACACATTTAGAGGAATATATCCATGTGCTAATAAAATTCTTAGTATTGCATGTTAACTTATGTTATCCCAATGACTGGGAAAAAAAATCACTCAGGAAATAAGACAGACTGTTCTCAAATGAAAATACAGCCCTCCTTGATAGCACAATGAGCTGCCCAACAGCTACGATGTTACCATTACTTCCACTCACTTAGCAGAGAATTTCTTGCATTTCCCATTGTGACTAGTAGAGAGAGAGAGAAAAAAAAAATAACCTAATACCAAATGTGAATGCAAAAAATCCCAGCTCATTATTTATTAGTACTCATGCAGATTGATGGATATCACTACTTTTCATAGGCAACACCTTGGTAGGGGAAATACTCACATGGCTCACAAACTTTATGAGTCCCATTAAGAACTGGATGGAAAGCACAGCATCCCTACAGGTCAAGACACTCAGCTACATTAACCTACCAGGATATTCCAAATCTGAAGCAGATCCACTAATACATAAGGCAAAACAAGATCACTCCTCCATACCAGTAACATTTTTAACACAAGTTACTTCTAAAGTAAACAGCTTGGCCTTCACCTTGGAATTTATCTTCCAGAAGCACCACATTTTCACATAGCAGAAAAGGACAACAGAAGATAAATCCTTGCCTAGGCAAAATTAATTCAGTCTTCGGCAAACATCAAGTTGTGCAGTAAGATCCTAATGTGGCTTCTCTCACTCAGAAAAACTAATCCTATTTTCACGAAGGAACATGTGCACTAAGAAGCAGCAATCTAAGAAGAACAGTCTGCTCTGATCGTCTGGGAATAGTAATTAAAAAAAAAAAAAAAAAAAAAAAAAAAAAAAANAGCTATCTAGGACAGCTCATTTCAGGAGGCTGCCAGACCGTAGCCACTTGTCACCCGGACACAAGGACTAACACTGGGAAGTTATCCCGAGCTCTGGCCACGCTGCCACAGCAGCTCCGATGAAAAAGGATGCTGACTTAAGTAAGTGATTCCCAGGAGAAAAACAACAGCCAGTGTCAGAAGGGAAAGAGACAGGTGCTGAGCAACACGCACAATCTGGCAACCACATTTCTCACAGAAACCCAAACCCTGAACACACTTGGGCAAGGCTTTTCCCCCCTTTTCCCCCAGCTGGTAGTGTGAAGGGCCACTGACTATTTTCCTGCCTTGGAGCGCACACAAACCCCGCTGCCCGCCCCGGACCGGGGAGCCCGGAGCCGAGCGCTGAGCCGCGCTCCCGGCGCCGCCGGGGAAGGGAGCGGGAGGCGGCGGCTGCCGGGAGCGGGGCTGCCCCGCGGGGAAGCCACAGGTGAGGGAAGTCGGCGCCAGAGCCGGGGGCTGCGGGGCCGGTCCGGCACGCTCCGAGCGCAGGGATGCCCGAGCGCAGGGCGCCCGCGGGACCCCGCACCCCGCCCGGCCCCGCGGGGTCCCGCACCCGCCCGCGCCCCGGGGAAGGACAGGGCGAGGGGCGATACTGGACCAGGCTTTGACGCGGATCTTCAGCTCGCCCTCCTGCGGCTCCGGCATGGCTTTCTTGGACACGCGGAGCTTGTTGAGTCCCCCGAAGGCGGACAGCACCACGGCTCGCATCTCCTTGGCGTCCCCGGCGCGCAGGCTGCCGCCCGCGCCGCCCTCGGCCGCGTCCCTGCCGCCCTCCTTCTCGATCATCTGCTCCGTCTCCTCGGCTCGCTGCGCTCCCTCCTTGGCCATGGCGGGGCTGCGGCGGCTCCCGCGGTGCCGCCGTGCGAGGCCGGTGCCGCCGTGTGGAATGGCCGCGGAGCCGCCGGGGCCCGCCCGCCGCACTGCACCGGCTGCGCAGCGCCCTCCGCCCCCGCCGGCCCGGGCAGCGCCCGCAGCAGCCCCCGCCGCCGAGTCACAGAACCGGGCCGCTCGAAAGGACCTCTGAGATCACACAGTCCAACCCTGTGACCCATCCCCACCTTGTCACCCAGACCATGGCACTGAGAGCCACGTCCAGTCCCTTAAACACCTTCAGGGGTGGCCACTCTGCTACCTCCTCGGTCAGTCCATTCCAGTGTCTAATCATCTTTCTGTGAAGAGATTCTTCCCAATGTCCAACCTCAACTTCCCCTGGTGCAGCTTAGTAAGTCGTGTCACCTGTGTGATAAATGTGACACTGGGTAAAAATTCGTGAGGAGAAATATATGTTTTATTGGTGTTGGTATAAAAGTATAAAAAGTGTAGTCTGTTTAAAAATTCTTTCCCGAGTCAGGCGGCTGCGCTCGTCGTCGCCGCTTACCAGCCCGAGATAAAGAGCAGGAGGAAGGCCATCAAGTGGGACAAAGAAGTTGGCCAGCAGAGATAATGATCAACACCACACCCTGCCGAGGACGCTCCTCCCCGGAGTCCACCCACTGAAGTAATCAGGAGCCATCGAGAATAATCCACATGTGAAAGACGCCTTCCCAGATCGCTATTGACATAGCTCGATGAATCCGGGNTTATGCAACAGATCTTTACCTGGTGACCAGTGCTAGTCTTTTGCTGGTTCCTGTGGGCAGCTAAATGCTTTAATATGAGCACAGGGCATGCTCCAAGGCACCCACCCACCAGAGCTCCCTGGGACTGTCCTGGTTTGGGTCCCTAAGGAGGCTCAGGCATCACTTAGCTCTGTGTTAATGAGGGTCAGTGCCTGCAGCCTCCCCTGGGGCAGCTGAGCGTGGATTTTGGGGGATCACTAGTTGTGGCTCGATGGATGTTGATGGAGCATCTGTTGAGTTCAGTAGTAGATCCCTGTTCCAATTTGTGGATGGCCCCACAGCTGGAGTAAATCAGCCTAAAATGATGCATATATTTATGGAGTTCCAAAAGTCATTGCAGCATGCTGTGTGTATGGCGAGTGGTCCTGCAGACCTCCCTGTGGGTGCAGTTCTTCCATCAAACCACCCCCACGTGCAGCAACTGAGCTCTTAAGCTTCAGGACCTCTCTGTCATCAGTTGGGGATTGACCACCCTGTCTTTAGGCTGTGGAGTTGTAGTGGTCTGAGTTCATCAATATTCCTTAATTTCACAGTGCACATTTTTTTCATCTTGGGTCATGTATTCAGTGTTCAAGTATTTGAAGAAGACAAAACCATTGGAAACATCTTAGCTGTAAAAAGTAATGGGGTAAAAGCATTTTCATTAACAGTAGCAAAGTGAGATAGTGGAGGAATGGAGAGAATTTTCGTACTCCTTTGCAATTTTGGGGATTTTTTTTTCTCTACTCTGTGAAAACTTTCAGACAAAGTATTTTTAAAGGCCATTTCTGAGAATCTGTCATTTAAGCCTGCCATAAATAAAGCAGTAAATAAATACCTGTTAGGAGCAAAGGAGAAATAGTACTTGCCTCAGGGTAACTTCACTAGGTTCATTACCTCAAGAAATTCAAACAGATTTTATCAAAAGTGAAGTCTGATGCCTCAAACAACACTGAAGTTGTCCTTAAGATATGTTTTGACAAAGACTCAGAACCACCTCATTAACACCATCCTGAATTTTAGTGTGACAAATTAAAGCAGTGCCAATCACTTCATTCCAAGTATCGGCGTGTGGAGAGGTCTAAACAGTTTTAAAGATCAGGAACCTTTTTCCCTCCCTTGTTCCCCTGGTAATACCATGAACATCCCCTCCCTGTTCCCTACACTTGGCTAGTTCAGTGCTGTAATGGGGAATACAAGGTTCTGTCACTTCAGATCTGGCCATCCTAATGCATGACCAGGCGGGCAGCAGCTGAATAAAGAATAACATGCACTTGTCTCCAAATGATTCACTCTGCTGGCATCTTGTTACAGTTCTAACTCAAATGAATGCTGAAGTGTAGAGTGACTGGGGAAAGTAAAGCAGCTAACATATGGCAACTAAGTGACATCCAGAATGATGAAGAGACTAGGGGACAGCTCACTCACATCACTCCAGCAGTCTGCAACAGCCAAAGAAGTGAATCTGGGCCTTCAAACTGCATTTGTTTTGCAATGGTTTGTGAGTCTTCTAATTAAGCCTCCCCATATTGATTTAAAGCTATCTCTATTCCCCCTTGGTCCTGAACCAAAAGTAATTTATCCTAAATGCCTTAACCATGTACTGTTTGCAAGTCAAAATGTTGAAGGGTGGCTGGCCATTTTGTAGGAACGTGATGTATGGCAGAACCAGAAACTGCACAGGTCAGTTGTGGCAACCAAAATAACGTGTAGCAGATATTTTTGCATAATCATGATTCCATTAGTTTGATTTAATTCCTGAGCACTTCTTTAAGAATATTTGATAATGCAGTACCGAAGCATACTCTGATGTAAAAGCAGGATTCATTCTGACAGTTGACTGTAAATTTAACCACTCGAGAAACAGGCTGTGGGATGGCATTCATATCACTTCAGGCTTCACTAAAAGCATTCCAATGGTGGCTTTCCCCTGATTGCAGCAGCCAGTGGACTGGACCTGTAACAGTGAGAACACAGAACTCAATCTGATGAGTATAGACAAGCAGTATTAATGAACATGCTGTGAGAACCTGAGCAAAAGGGAATTAAGAGTTCTTTCATCAGCATCTGTGCCTGCTGGTCAAGCTGGGGCTATCTCTTCTTTGAGATAGTGATGTTTAAAATGCTGTGCAGAAAGGATGGGAAATGGAACAGTGCACTTGTGGATAAATGCTGGAAGTCACAGTCAACGTTTCCTCCCGATTCAGATCTTTTCTTTTCAGAACATAGTGTTCCCTTGTTCAGCAAAGGAACCTATATGTGATTACATCAGGTACTGTTTTGAGGGTTCAGGCCTGAATTTCATGGAGGGGAGCAGCCATTCAGGATCTGACTGCAGTATTGCCATACTTCTGGAGGAAATTCGAGGAAGAATTTGAAGTTGCTGCTGGAAACACAGACCCAGTAGAAGGTCGATCAAAAACTGAAGTAGATGAGTTAAATGCAACGTTTGATGCTGTGTAGAGGTAAAACCAAACTAAACCAAACCAAACAAGTCTTGGGCCATTGTGCAAAAGAAATATCGCCCACTAGATACTCATTACATACTTGATACCACTTCTTTTTGGAAGAACAACAAGGTTTGTGTTCAAGACAGACTTGATGTCATTGTATCAGTTTCCCTTCCTAACAGGAACAAGAAGACCTGAATAAGGGCTAATCACCTTGCTTAGCCTCACACATAAGTGGCAAAAAAAAAAAATCCTCAGTTAAGAATGCCATTTTTATCTCAGTAATTTTCTCTGGGGCATAAATCATGTCTTGTCTTTAGAATAAAGTATTATAAACCTTTTTGTTAGGTTAAATTATTTATTTTACTAGTAGTTATAAATTAAATTGAAAATCATAGCGAGGTATGTTCTGGTTGCTTTAATGCACAATCAAGGCAGTTTTTAATACATTGAGTTCCAAAACATCAGGCTTTTTACAGTCTACTGTCACCAAATTCTGTCTAGTGCCGAAAAGAAATCTGAAAGAAATCATGTTTTGAGAACATGTTCAGAACACTTATTTCAGCTGTTGTTACATCCTGTAGTCCACAGCATCTCTTATCGATAGGAAAACTGGTTTAGTGTCTTTTCCCACCTGTATCCCTGTGTAGAATGTACTAACAAAGATATTTCCAAAGGAATCTCCAACAGTACAGGATGCTAGATTTATTTGTTTGGCTTTTTAAAAACAAGAGAGACCTCCATTTCCTAAGGTTAATTTACGTTTAAAAATTGTATTATTTTATTCTATCTTAGCCAGGGGCTTTCTCTTGCTGGTGAAGCTCTGTATGAATCAGCAGCAATGAAGCAATTCTCTGATCATAGGCACTAAAAAGAACTCTACAGTTCCCTTCAGCAGATGCAGTTTAGAGCTTCTTGGCATCATCAGAAGTAATGAAAATGTGTTGCATTTTAAACCAAAGAGGAAAAGAAACGAAAGCACTCACAGAGGATTTGGCAAAGCCAATATATGCCAATATGACTTATCCTGTTGGCTGCTCAGTTATTGCAGCCCTTTGCTACTTTACCATTTGTCTTGTTTGGAGATCGTGCTCAGATAATGACTTGTTTCCTGCTTTGTAAAGCTGAGTTGAGCCATTTTTACCTAATATGAATATGAATAACAACTAGTAATGCACACTTACAGTTCTCTTGTATTACTGCACCAGCGCTAGGTACCCTTAGAATTTTTTAGGGTATTGCAATGCCATCCCTGAATTTAAACGAGTTCAAGATGTTAATTGTAGCTTATTCTTTTAGGCAGCAAAAGTGAAAAATTATTGCACATGTTTAATCTCCCTTTTTATGTACTATGGTCAGTAACTGGACTGTTATGTGTATGGGGATGCACATGATGATTTACGTACTGCTTCATTCTCTGCGACTCCAGGCTTTGAGAAAGAGTAATCCCACTTGGCATTTTGACTCCATTTGGTCTCAGTAATTACGGATCCAGATTGTTAGAAGCTTGTGAAAAAAATGTCTCTGAAGTTTACAGCGGAGCTGAAGTGTACAGAAGAATTAGAATTCAATGCATAATTCAATGAATACCAAGAATAAGTTTGAAAAGCATATCCAGTTATCCTACTGGCTATATCCAATTGTTATCCACTGTTAAGGTACAGTGCACAGGGAACATTGTGAGTGTCATCTTCAGACCCATCTAATAACACACTGTATTTTTGATAGAAGTTACTTTCTACAAATTACCAAGCTGTTTTGCCTTTTTGAGGCTTTTTTATTTACATGTATAATACAGGTAGCTCCTGAATCTGCCCAAGGAAACCAAAGTGAGCTTTTAGGTTTTCTAAGATGAGGTCTGTTTTGCCTGTTTCTGAAGCTGCAGTCCAAGACCAGTGACAGAAAAGTTGCTGCTCTGGGAGCAGGGATGCTTCTAGCTTGGATTTAAAGCTGAAGGCATGGTACTCCTAATTTACAGCTCTTACAAGAGCTCTATCATTGCACAGAATTTCCACAGGCATTACAATACAAAGAACTCTTCCTTCCTCCAGAAGCTCTTGATGCAGCTTTCTGTACCACCCTGTTTGTGCCCTCAGTGATGGGGCTTTTGCAGAAAGGAAAAGGATACTCTTTAGCATAACTGTGTTTTCTATGGAGTGTTTTATCATGGTCTATTAATATTCTCTTTTCCTCAGTTCCATAGCTACTTACTGCTTTCTAACTCATTGATTTTAATAAACCAATTGAGCATGCTGCTGTATTCTCTTCTACTCTCTCTGTATTCTTTTCTACTCTCCCTGTGGAGGAAAAAAAACTACCCATAAAACCAAACATAAACACCAGCTTATTAGGAGATTGGTTTCCTCTGAGCACTCTTAAGATGCTAATGGAACTGTTCATTATGTAGCTTCTAGGTTGGATCTCACTTGGGCTGCTAGAAACAGGGATTTTCACTGAATAAATGCATTTGAGTTTGCAGGCAAGGTTCAGAACCTGTATTCTGTTTTACTGCAATGGAGTTATTTTTCTTCATAGTGGCTGCTGTGATGCCATGTTTTGGATTTACAGCCTCAGCGGCGCTGATAACACACCAGTGTTTTTGTTATTGCTGAGCAGTGTTTACACAGTGTCAAGGCCTTTTCTGCTTCTCCCATCAGCCCAGCAGCAAGGAGGTGCACGGGGATCTGGGAGGGGACACAGCTGGGACACCCCACCTGATGGAAGGGGGTGTCCACATTGCATCTTGCTGAGCAAGCACTGCTGGGGGAAAGGAGGAGGAAAGGGGGACATTTGGGGTTATGGCTGAGGCCCTACTTTCCTGGAAATGGCCAAACATCTGCCTGCCCAGGAAGCAAGGAATAATTCCTTATTTTGCTTTGCTGGCACACAAATCTTTGCCTGACTTACTAATCTGTCTTTATCTGAACCCACAAGTTTTCTCAGTGTTGCCCTTCTGACTCTCTGCCCCATCCCACTGCAGAGGAGAGATGAGAAAGTGTGTGGGGTTTATCTGCCTATAAGAGTTAACCCACAGCAAAACCAAAACCACAGCTGTCTTCCTTTTATACTGATTTTAATAGTAAACTCATAAATTAGGAAATGGGCCCAAAAAAATCTTCATGCCATGTTCACCTAGAGAAGTAGTTCCTTAAGCAAACTAGTAAAGTTCTTTGGGTAAGCTTTTACTATTGACAGTGGCACAGTACTAAATATTTATAATAACACTAGGATAAGTGTTCTAGTTTTATGACTTTGGGAAGGCAGAGAGAATTAGGATTGTTCAGTCCAGGGAAGAGAAGCTTCAGAGCTACCTAACTGGATCTTTCCAGTACCTGAAGGCGCTCCGACAAAGATGGAGAGAGACTGTTTACAAGGGCCTGGAGTGACAAGACGAGGGGGAATGGCTTCAAACTGACAGAGTAGATTTAGAATGCATATTAGGAATAAATCCTTTACTGTGAGTGTGAGGCCCTGGCACAGGCTGCTCAGAGAAGCTGAGGCTGCCCCACCTGTGGAAGTTTCAAAGATCAGGTTGGATGGGGCTTGGAGCACCCTGGGATAGTGGAAGATGTCTCTGCCCATGGCAGGGGAATGACGTAACCTTCAAAGCCCCTTCCAACCCAAACCATTCTATGATTCTGTGATTCTGTGTAGTTATTCCATCTGTAGCTGTAGGTCACCGTATTGGAAGATAATGGAAAAAAATGCATTGTAATCTGAAATTGGACCATTTGCTGACAGGAGTGTAACTACACAAGAGGACTGACTGTGCCATTCTGTTTCTTCTCTCACCCCAGTGTGGGCTCGCTGCCCACTGCATGGTGCCAATTCACACACCAAGGCGAGGTATTTCTATTTTCTGCTCTAGTTTGTGCAAAGTAGGGAGCTGGGGGTAAACCACAAGAGGCTGGCTCTCTGACCATCAGCACTTCACACCATTTTAGCAAACAAAGGCATCAGTATTCACTGGCTAAAAGCTAGCTGGTTCTCTTATTAACTGGTGTTCTGCCTTTGATTGGTTAAATGATTCTTAGGCGTCCCATGCTAATTAGTCCTATGCTCAGTCTTTCTCTTTTCAGTCACTGGCTTTCTTGGGTCAGTGGCTGTGAGTTGGTAGAGGCAATATTCCCCTGGCTGAATTGCCTTCTACCCAGTTGGAGTTGATTTTAGCACGGTTGCTGAGTTAACTATGTTAGTTTCTTCCTTATCTTGGGAGCTCTGCCAAGTGTCCTTGTGGCCTGTAAATTCTGCATTCTCTGTGCCCGCTATCAGAAGCACATCCTTCTTCCCAAGCTTTGCTAACCTCCCCCAGATCTGAGATCATTGAAGCCTGTCAAGCCTTAGACTTAACAAAGCAATTCTCCCAACAAGTAATTTATGTTTCTAACACCTGGACAGTCATTTAGGGGCTTTGAAGAAGTACTGGCATAATTTCAGATATGCTCTTCAATAATAATCATCTAAATGTTAGATAAAGGGGATTTCTGGAGACAAAATTAACCTAAACGCTGCAGAGCAAACCTTCCAGGCTGCAACCAAGAAAAATGATTCTTCAGTGCTCCAGTCTTTTACGAAACCAGATCTGGTCCAATAAACTCCAGGGTTTGTCAGTGTGTTTGGAAATTCTGAAAGGAAAAGATCAGGAGATGAGAGCATTCACAGACTTCCTTCACTGTGGCAAAGTTTGTGTTCTAAGAGAAAACCTTGCTAGCAAGGTAGGATGTGGCTGCAGATGCAAGACAGACAACACATCTTGTTGTGAAGGACAGCATTCTTATTCTTCTCCCTCTGGAAACTGTGCAGATGGATTAGAATGTTGGTAAGTTGTGAACTATCATGAACAAGGGATCACAGGAGGCATTTAAAGATGAATGGTAGAACTTGGCCACATGAGACTTTCGAAGTCCCAGTTAAGGGGTGAAAATGGAGACTGCTTACTGCCACAATGTCCTGGCATTGCCTGATTGTGATCTCTGCACGTTTTAAGAATTTCTGTCTTTTTGAGACATCAGCAGAGGGCTTTGAAGTCCTCATTAAGTGATATTCCTCCGTGGAAGTTTAGATCCTGCCTGCTATCTCCTTGTATGACATAACACACTTGGGTACCCATGTAAGCTATCATTTGCTTGATCTTTTTTATGCAGTGTAAGAAAACCTGCAAGAAAACTTGGGGACTCTGGATAAACTTTTTTTTCTTTCAGGGTTAAATGGAAGGGCCACAGCTACTTCCTGAGCATGCAGTTTGCTTTCCCCTTACTTTGAGGTAATTCTAGATCTGAAGTCTAGCTGGTCAATTTATCAGATGATTAAAATTGGAAACCATTTTAGGCAAGCATTTGGAATTCAGCACGAGTGTCTGTAAAATCACAGTACAAGTGCTGGCACTTGCCTCAGTCTTTGAAGAAATAATTCAAAATGCACTTTACATCTACAGTCAAAAATAAAAGTTAGGAAGACATGACATGGGAAATGAAGTCAGGACAAAGGAAACTGAGGTTTCTATGGAAATTGGTATTTTGCCCTATAAAACTAGATTTTTTTGCCCCCCACATAAGAAAAAGATACAGAAACCTTCTGGCTTCACATTTTAACCATGAGCTAAGCAATGTCCTTTCATGGTAGGTAATGAGCCAGCATCTCTCTTTAAATGTGGAGATGCTGACTAGTATCTGGAATCTCAGCTGGAGAAGGGGCATTGTGTTACTAAATCAGATCCAAATACCAACACTATCTTGGTTGAGTTGCAGCATCAGAATTATTTCTGCTGAATGGCACCCAAGTTTCCTCAGAGACCTTGAAATCAGTGGGATTGACAAGCATGTGTAGTCCAAAAAGGAATTTTTGCACTAAGAGGCTGGATCTCTAATCACCTTGAAGTCACCACCTTAGGAAGATGGAAGAGGTTTACACTACTTTCAAATCTTTAATTCAAGGTTTTAATTTCTCCAGTTTAGAAAAGATAAATTTACTGTTGGGTTAATCAAGTTGAAAGAGAAGCAATTATTAGCAAGGAAAGATGAACAGTGCTCCAGAAAGGCAACATTGCAGGATATTTCTCTTATTTTAACAAGGTGGTGGTGGCAGGGGTGTCTCTATTTTGAGAGAGAAGTGTGGGTAGGAACATGAAGAAAAGGAGACAAAAGGCAGTGCCCTACAGACACATCTAAAGAAAAGAATCTGGTATCAACTCATGGGAAGCAAGCGCATCAAAAGAGAAATCCATGTGAAGTTGTTCAAAAAGGTTTGTGAGTTACTTTTGAAAGTATATGCCCTATCCAAATAAAACATTCCTTTAGGACAGGCAAGAAATCTTTTCAGTGTTCAGTGGTCAGAGGTACAGTGGGCGAGAAGCATCAGGGACACAGAACACACTTCCTCCAGTCATGCTCCAGCTTCAGGGCTACAGAGACGGAGGCCTGCAGGAGACTTCAAAGGCTCTACAGAAACAACTGAACAGCACAACCATCAGACAGCTCCCTGGATGAGCAGGCAGACATGAACCCGGGCACCTCAGCCCTCCTCAGATAAATACGGAGCCAAGTCTTGCCGAGTTTTATAGAGAACTGCCAAGAATTCTCCTGGAGAGTTACAGTGATCACATCCCCTGCTGCTGGAGAGTAACATCAGAAAGGAAACAACTGAAGTTAAAAGGGAGAGGGTAACCTTCAATCATTAAAACAAGAGAAAATTGAGGCCTTAAACTGAGAAATCGTGGTACAGACACATCAGTGTCAAAACTAGTGACAGCATATTACCCCCTGTGAGGAGCCAATTTACTTTTGATTTGTCTCAACCCACACGGGGAAGGGGCTGCACAGGTGCCACGTCCAGGAGGCGTCGAGGAGAAGATGGGGGACAGCCTTGTCTCTGGGGAGACTGCCTGGCAGCCAGTTCATGTCTCACACGGGCCCGGCTGTCAGCAGGGGAACCCCGAAGAGACTGTGCCCCAGAGACACTCAGCAATCGATGGGGAAAGGTCTCTACCGATGGACTGCAGGGAGATATTGGCTGGGCCAATGGTCTCCTGCCAGCAGGCAGACTCTGAGGAGCCAGGGGGCATAAAAATAACTGCACCACAAGCTGCGGCCTTTTTTTTAAACTTGCTTTCGGGGGGAGGGGGGGGGGGGGTGTCTTTGGAGACTGTGCTTTTTGCTTTTGGAGGGGCTTTGAGATTTGCTTTTGAAATCTGGGGGCCTTTTGTGTCTTGTGTTTCTGCATTGACTCCGGCCTGCTGAGGCCCTCGCTGGACCTTGCTCGCCCTCACATCTGTCCTGTCTCCCTGTGTCCCTGACCGATGCCCGCCCCCGCCAATTCCCTTCCCATTTTTCTTCCTCTTGCTCCGCCTTTTCTTTTACTCTCTTTAGTAGAGTAACTCCTTTTCATTTTGTTTTTTCATTACCAATAAATGTTTGTCTCGGCTGACTTCACTTCGTTCCTCACCGCCCAATTCTAAAAGAGCTGCTCGAGGTTTCGCTCAGTGCGATACCCCCCTCATACGATGCTTCAGCGCAAGAGCAGCTTCTGATTGTTCTGCTCAAACACCTCAGCCAGGAGCTGGGAACACAGAGATTCCTCCTTTAGGAAAAAGCTGTCTTGAGAGGCTTAGTCCAGTCCAGTGGCAGTGTAACCTGATCCCGAACACGAGTGCTAGCGGGGAGCTCACACGGCGCTCTGCCCCCGGGGAAGGCTCCTGCGGAGTTCCCGGAGCCGGAGGAGCTCTGCCTGTCTCTGCAGCAAACAATGCCATCGTGCGGCAGTCACTGCTTCCTCGGCCCACCCATCCACGCTGAAAACTGCTGCTTCTATCCCGGAGTTAATTAATGAGCAGTTAAATACCCCTCTGTCTGGTGAAGTGTTTCCATAGCCTGAGGAGACCCCTTAGCAGGAGGCAGGCAGGCTCCATACAGATCTTTCTCCAATTTCCAACTAAAGTACTTCAAGGAAAAGCCATTTCTGGGAAAGGGTTAAACCAAGCCCCTAGGAAGCTCACCACCAGTGGTCTCGGTCACTCTCTGGGACTCAGCAGAGGCTGAGGTTTCAGTGGCAGCAGCTTGAGGTGGGATGTGTGTGACCAAGACTACGTGCCACAGGAGCAGATGTCCTGGACCCTCCTCAATCCCATAGCAGTCTTCACTTCTCTAGAGGATGTATGACCACATTTCAAGGCTGGAAACTCCCCTCGTGT
>VXBN01010321.1:6195-25560 GCA_013397395.1 Sinosuthora webbiana
TGTCCCATACCTTAGTGTCCCCTCCCCTTCCCACCAGAGCAATGTGACCCCCGGGTTTCTACTCCATGCCTGGAAGAGGAGCTTTGTGGGCTGCATCAGAGCAAAACCATTGATAATTAATAATAATAATTAATAATTAATAAAAACCACAAGTAAACCCCTCCCACCCATTTCTAGAAGCGGATGTAAATAATATAAAACTTCCTTTCTCTTCTCCTGCTTGATGAGACACATAGATATACACAAACATATATATATATATAGGAAAGAGAGGATTTTTGGCTAATTCTGTTTTGTCTTGAGGCTGATTTGTTTTTCCCTGTGGTGGAGGCAGTTTTGGGAGGGGGTGGCAGCATCCAGGCTGATCTGGGAACGAGCTGTTTCAGGCTGTGCATTTCTCCACTAACCCACCTCTACCCAAAGTGCTTTTAATTCCCTTAATGAAAATATCATCAGCCAATTAAGCAGCTGGCTGACTAACCCCCTCCTGTTTACCCAAAGTTCACCAAACACAGCCAGCTGGAAAAAAAAAAAAAAAAGAAAAAAGAAAATATCCATATTGAGCTACAGCACTGTTATAAAATAAACGCAAAGTTTGGAAAGTAAACACGGAGTTTCTCTTGCTCTTTGTTTTTTAATGTCACAGCACAACAGGGCTCTGTTCAGAGGGCATTTCGCAATGAAAAAAATACTCAGCATCATCTAAAATTGTACCTATTTGCTTGAAAATGAGCCCTGATGTGAGCTTTAGGTCAGGCTGTGCCCATCCCGTGGGCTCCCAACGGGGCCGTGACCACGCCAGTCCCAGGCACCTTCCCCAGGCTGTTTGCACAATTCAATTATTTTATTTTGCTCTGGTTTTAAAAGGAAAAGGTTCTGGTTCTCAGCTGGGCTACCTGGGGAACTTTACATCAATGAACAAGGAAAGAACCTGGCACAGTCAGGGAAAAATCCCAACAACCCCACCAAAATCAGAAAGATTTGCTCCCTGTCAGTGCCCAGCTTCCCAAGGGAAAAAGGTCTTGCTCATCTGGGTCTCTAATTCCACACGAAATCCAGCTCAGGATGCAATCCTGGCTCCGTGGGGTTTGGTGCCTCCTGCAGAGAGAACACCCAGACCTTCCACTGCCCCTGGACTCTCCCCCTCAGGTCTGGCTGAAGGTGCCTGCAAGGGCTGACTTTAAAATGTGGGATTTGAACAAAAAGAAGGGAGCAAGGAAGGGAAAAGCCTGGCTGGTTTGTCTGTCAGGAATCACATCCTTGCAGCTCACCTTGTCCCAGTTTTAGGACAATGCACAAGCCCCAACCACCCATACGAAACCAGCCAGTGAAAAAAAACCACCCCTGACTTGTGAGGGGCTGGGCTGGGCAAACCCCAAATCCCCAGTGGCACCAGCACTTCCAAACATCCCCAAAATCCGAACATCAGATCCTCCTCTCCACCTCAGAAGCCTCACCCCTCCTGCCAAGCTCAGAACCAAACATCCCTTCCATAATTTCACAGGAAACCCCAAATCCATCACTTCCTGGTCACCTTTAAGTGCAAAGCCAGGGCTGCCCACCACAGGAACTATAAATCCATGTGGTTTATCCCACTCTGGAGTCTGGAAATCCCTTCCTAGAGCCTCATCACTCTGGGCTTTTTTTTCTTCTTCATCACCCAAAGGGCTCCCTCATTTCCTGGTGTTCCTTGTCCTGACCATGTTCTTACACATCCCAGGGACCTGCCTCCCTCTGCTGCTGGAAAAGGACACTACAAAGGCAAAAATGCCTCCACGAGATGCTGCTGAGGAGCAAACACGAGAGGTTCAGCTCTGCTCTTCCTTCCCTGGCACAAGTACCTGCCCCTGGAGCCAGGATATAGGCACGGGATTAATGAAGATGAGGGCAAAGATTTAAAAAAGAAAAAAAAAGCATCTTTGCTCAAAGCCCAGCCTCCCACAGAGGGAATTCAGCAGCCAGGCCCTCAGTATTTTCAAAACTAGCTTTTATTTTCACCAAACATAAATTTTTTTTTCTCCAGAACACGGCAGCAGGACCAGCCCAGCCCCGCTCGGGCAGCGCAGGCTGGGAAGCGATTTATCCCAGGGAAGGACAAATCCTGCCCACAGGAACCTTTGGAGGGGAATTCCCATGGAAGCTGCAGGCTGGGCAGTGCTGGGCAGCCCCTGGGGTGTCCCCATCCCTGCTGCTTCCCTGTCCCCCCAGGCCAGGTTCCCCCCATCCAGCCCCTCCAAGCGCCGAGAGCTCAGGGGCACTCCCCGCAGTCCGAGATGATCACCTTCTGCTTCGGCTTCCCGTCCTTGGTGCCCTGAGCCTTGGAGAACAAGAGCAGCAGGAATTCCAGGCACGGATCCCCAGGAAGGAAGCGGGGCTGTGCCCCCAGCAGCCCACCCTGCCCTCACCTACCTCGATCTCCCGCACCACATCCATGCCCTCGGTCACCTCCCCGAACACCACGTGCTTCCCGTCCAGCCAGTCCGTTTTGTCACAGGTGATGAAGAACTGGGAGCCGTTGGTGTTGGGGCCCGAGTTCGCCATGGACACCATCCCTGGGATCAGAGAGGGCACAGTTATGGCTGAGCACAGGAGCTGCTGCTTCAGCCCAGCCCCATTCCCATATCCCACAAAACGCCAGATTCAGGGGAGAGATCCTGGCTATCAAAACCCACAGAAACTTCTGGAAATCAATCATGCTGAGAAACACTTGCCAGTGTGAAAAGGCTCAGCTATTTTTAGCTGCAGGCCCAGCAAAGCTGTTTGTATGGAGATAAACCTGCTTGCTTGCTTGCTCCTGCTTTTCACAGTCGTGCTGTGACATCCCTCGTTTAAAATCAAGCAGGAAAAGCAGCTTTGAAATGGGTTTTCCTTTATGTGACAAAGTGGATGGAGATGGAAAGATGCATTTCTGCTTGGTGAGACACGAGGGTCTGAATGTGGCAGAAGAATCTGGCCAACATAGATCATAATAATTATAATTATAATTAATTATAATTATCATTATAATTCAGGGCCTGCTGCTATCAGCACGGCCAAAACAGCCCAAATGCAGTCCCCAGATGCTGCAGAGCCTTTTTTTTCTCCAATCCCTGCCTGCAGATGGCCTTACCTGGCCCTGTGTGCTTGAGGATGAAGTTTTCATCATCGAACTTCTTCCCGTAGATGGATTTCCCGCCGGTGCCGTTGTGGTTGGTGAAGTCCCCGGCCTGGCACATGAACTGGGGGATGACGCGGTGGAAGCTGCTGCCTTTGAAGCCAAACCCTTTCTCGTGGGTACAGAGGCAGCGGAAATTCTCTGTGTGAGGAGGGGGCACAAAGGGGAGGCAGGTGAGAGCTGGGCCACCCTGGGAGGCAGCGGGAGGGGAGGCTGAGCCTCCTCCTCACCTGCAGTCATGGGCACCACGTCGGAGCGCAGCAGGATCCGCAGCCGCCCCGCCGGCTTGTTCCCGATCTTGATGTCCATGTAAACCTGGGGGTTGACCCGGGATTTCTTGGCAGGAGGCTCGTCCTGGGCAGGAAAAGAAAAGGAAAGCAAAGTTGTGGTGACGTTGCTCTGCTCCGCCTCCAGCTTTACGTTCTCATCCTTTGGGGTGACGGGGATCCAGGTTGTTTTTCCCTACCTCTTGTGCCTCTGCTTTGGGGGCCTCTGCTCCTCCCTCCTCCTTGTTCTCCTCCAAAGTCTTCCCTGAAAACTTCTTCAGCCACTCATCATCTGACCAGACTGTGGCCACAAAAGGAGAGGTCAGAGCACAGGAATTGACCCTCAGCTTCTGCACAGAGCTCTGAGCATCCCCAGGGATGTTCCAAACTCACCAGGCCTGGATGATCCTTCTTTAATCCTCATGGGTTTGGCCAGGTTCACACGGATTGTCCTGCCAAAGAGCTCAGACTCGTTCTGCAGAGGGGGGGAAAAAAGCACAACAAAGCCCACCAAAAGGTATAAAGCCACCGTGCCCCCCAAAGCCCTGCAGGGCTCAGAGGACAGAGCCTGTGCTCTCTCTGTAGCCCACAGGGCAGCAAAGCCACACATCCCCATGGAACAGGGAACAGGAGTGGGAGAAGGGCCCATACCATGTTGTCAATAGCTGCCGCTGCATCCTGCCAAAAAAATCAAAATAAAGTCATTATTAACAAGGCCAGGACAGATGGTAAGAGGACAAATATATGACAGCCCGTGGTGGCCGTGAAACCAAGAAACCCACCCAGGGATGGTGGCAGGGGAGCAGTCTGGGTTGGAAACAAGAAAAGTGGGAACTTCAGCCCAAGAGAAAATGGGAAAAGTGGGAACTTGGAAGAGCAGAACAACATCTGAATGCTGTGGTGGGTAACCTGCACCCGATTTCACAGAATTCTTCAGCAAGGAGAGGATCAATCCCAAAACCCCAAGGGGAGCAAAAACCCCAAATGGCTCAAGCTGGTTCCTCACCTCCGCCAGCTCAAACTCCACGAAGGCGAATCCCCGGTGCTTTTCTGGAGAGAGGGAAGTGAAGGGTCAGGGGCAGCACGGACACACCAATTCCCACCCCGGGAAAACCGCCCAGACCCAACCCCGCGCCCCGGGGATGCTCCAGCCCCGCCGGGCACGCACCGGTCTCGTAATCCAGCGGGATCTGGATGTCGGTGATGTCTCCGAAGGGGATGAAGGCGGCGTGCAGCACCTTCTCGTCCACCTCCTCGGCCAGCCCGCCTGCGGGGCGGCCAGCGGTCACCGGGCACCGCCGGCGGCCCCGGCCCCTCGGGGGTCCCCCAGCCCGGCCACTCACCCACGTACAGCACCCGCTTGGTGGCCGCCATCGTGCCCCGGTCCCCCGGAACGGCTCGGCACGGCACGGCCCGCCCCGGAACGGCGACATCGCCCCGCCCTCGGCCGGGGCCGCGCCGGGAGGGAGAGAGAATCCAGCAGAGTTCTGCGCTCCAGAGACGCTCCTTACACCCCAATTCGCGTTCGTGGGAGAGAGACTCCAGCAGAGTTCTGCACCCGGGGCAAGGTCCTCCCACCCCAATTCGGGTTTGTAGAAGGGAGAACCCGTCAGAGCCCCACTCCACTCCTGGCACGCTCCTTCCCATCCCAATTCGCTTTTATGAGAGAGAGAATCCATCAGAGCCCCTCTGCACCCCGGGCACGCTCCTTCCCCACCCCACCCCAGGCTTTTCCAAAGCACCTTACCTGCCCCTTTTCTGATGCTGAGGTGTGCTGTAGGCTTGTGTTTTAGGAGGGAGCATCTTAGAATTGTCTAAATATGAAGCAATCAGCCTCACACTTACTTCAAAACCCTTGTCTGCCCCTTTTCAGGCACCTCAGCCTGCGGTGCATGTGCAGGGCCAGGAGCCACTGACAGCCTCCATGCTCCCCAGGAGCAGAAACAGATACTGGGTGAGTAAAACCCCACTGCTCACCCATCACTTTTCATCCCCTCAGCTTTCAAAGATCAAAACGGACACAGTGAACAGTTATTTTACCTTGGATTGCGGAGGTCTTCTCTGAGCTTAGCAGGTCCGTGATTCTTTCTTTCAGAATTAGCACATGCTGTTTACCTGAATAATGCTTTTTATCCCAAAGGATCACCCAAAATAAGTTTGCAAAGGATTTATCAACACCACTGCCAAAACTGAGCCGCCTTTGGAGCATAAAATAGCAGCAAAACCACCCAAGATCCAGCTGAAAATGTAGAAATGTAAACAAAGAACAGCCCGTGAGAAAAACAGAGCCCCAAATGCTTGTACCCTTCACTTGAAAATACCTCCCCAACCCTTCTTAGATCACTCTTTACACCCATCAGCCCATCAGACACTGCCCCAGGCATAATTTTCACCCAGCTGTCTCAAAACACTCATTATCCAAAATTAGCAAGCAGAGGAAGTCAAATCCCTGCTTAATGTATTCACCCCCTAATAACTGCCCATCAGTTTAATTTCACAAAGCCACAACGTGTTTTCTTATCCAAGACAGAAATGATGACAAACACAGTGCAAGTTTATTCCTTTATTGATAAATGTTTTCCAAACTTTCCAAACTGGATTGTTCAATTAAACACAAACTCACAAAAATACTTCCAGCCTAAAATCCTCAACGTCCTCTTTAGAAGACACAAAGGGGCAGCTCTGTTCTGGCAAAGGAAAAAGCTTTCAAACCCCCTCCCTCCCCCCCCAGATTCTGGTTTTGGAAACCTCGAGCTTTCAGAGTCGGCTTTTTAAATAAGATCTTTAAGATTAATTTACAAAATGCAATATAACTATGTGATACAATGCATGGCCTTGAGATCTGCAGGACTGTGAAGGATCTTCAAACATCTTGAGCTGATGTCTAGGAAGGGGCTATTTGGCTTCTTTGTATCCTAGAGGGGGGAAAAAGGGAGAGAAGTTACTCACAGCATCCCTGCTCCAGGCTAGAGAATATTCCAGCATTCCAAGGACTAAGGATTCCAGTGTAATTCATACAGAGAAGCTGCTCAGGATCATCATCAGAAATTGTTATTATCCACAAGAAACTCAATTTCTTTGCTAGACCACCCAGTGAAAATAAGAATGTTCATCATTCTTAACCAGCTTGAGTTGTGACATTTGATCACAAACAGCTTCACAGAAAGTATTGGAGATGGCAATTCCAGACAACCCACAGAAAAATGGATCATGAGGAAGAGGCATTCCAAGAATCAAAATCTATATTCATAAATTAAACAAGAGCCAACTCCAAACACAGGTGACACCACTTTGTGTGGACAGACCTCTGCAGTGAAACATTTCCAACATTTATTATATCCTGAAGGCAGGTGGTTTCCAGGGTAAGGAATGGGCACTAAGAGCCTGTTTAGCCTCAAAATCACCAGAGCTCCTTGTGGCTATTTCCCAGATTGGCAGTTCCACAAGACTCAGCTCCAAGGAACACCTCAGGGACTTCAACAACTTCAGATCCCTTAAATAAGCATCAGAATGAATATTTCTAAAGTTCTACATAAGTATTCTGCTGGAGAAAACTCTTATAGGAACTTTTTGTTGTTGAAGAGTGGACCATAACCAGGTAAGGGCTGGTCACAGACTCACATGAATTGTTCACTAAAAACTCTGTTTTATTTACTCATTCTGGGAACTTTTCACTGAAGCTGAGGACTGGGACACTCACCAGTCATCCTGGTTCAAGAGGTAGCAGCAACCACACCCACTTTCTGGGCAGCTTCTTTCTTGGCTTGGTGAGCCTGCAGCACTGCCACGGCCTCCTCCACCTTGGGGACACAAATCCAGTGAGATTTTCTCCCTTCCCACAGGCCTCACACACACAGAAAAGGAACACAGCAGCTCACCTTGGACCGGAGGGACTCTGGAGACTCCAGCATGTGCAGCAGCTCCGAGTTGTCAATCTCTAGCAGCATTCCAGTGATCTTCCCCGCCAGGCTGGGGTGCATAGCTTGGATCAGAGGGAACAAACGTTCTCCTGAGGGAGGAAAAAGGAGTTCAGACGGATGGGTTTTGGTCTTTGAAACCTGAGGGGATGAAAAGTGATGGGTGGGCAGTGGGGTTTTACTCACCCAGCATCTGTTTCTGCTCCTGGGGAGGGGCAGCAGCCAGCATGGAGGCTGTCAGTGGCTCCTGGCCCTGCACATGCACTGCAGGCTGAGGTGCCTGAAAACGGGCAGACAAAAGGGTTTTGAAATAAGTATGAGGCTGATTGCTTCATATTTCGACAATTCTAAGATGTTCCCTCCTAAAACACAAGCCTACAGAACACCCCAGCATCAGAAAAGGGCAGGTTTGGTGCACAAACATTCCCTGCAAGTCTTGAGCTCAAAACCCTGGAATGTCACTCAGGGACATTGTAAATATCTTACAAAAACTGGATCAAGCATCATGAGATGTTGAGAAATCCAGGTGTGGATGGTGCTCTTCCTTTCAATGACACCCCAGTGAGAACTTGGCAAAGAGGAGACTTAAACAGTTGCAAAACTGGAACAAAGTACCAAGAAAAAGATCCTTACAGCCAGTCTGGCTACAAAAGAGCTTGTGAGTACCAGACAGATAAACCAACCAAGATGCCCCTGGCAAAGGCACAACTGCCAGGTTTTTAAATTCCAAATTAGCACTGTCTGGGTCATAAAAGTAGCTTGAAGTTTTTATAGAAATACTTCAGCTGCCTGTGAAACTGCAGGAAGTTCCCAGCCCAGCCCCTGGTGGTACCTGCAGAGGTTGGACACCTGGGTGTGGGCTGCGGACACTTGAGGCGTATTTGTAAGGAGGGACAGCCCTGGGAGCAGGGGCAGCTACAGGAGGACGGGGAGCCAAATTCTGTGCTGCTGTGCCAACACCTGCAAAGGAAGGAGAACACAGTGACAACATGCAAACAAGCTGGCATGCCTGGTTTTAATTCTGAATTCTAACTATGCTCTGCAGGGTGATACTTCCTGAGAAACCAAAGTGTAGCTGGCTACTTCAGGAAGGGGCTGTTCTCCCTAGAACCAATCCATAGATTCCACAACCTTTTGTTTTACAGCTGATGACTGGAAAAAAAAATGAATTTGGATGCAAAACCCAAAAGCTACAGAGATTTTTGAGTGGTGTAGCAGAGGTGTAGAGATGAGTCCCAAACCAGTGGAGAAGAGCCCATCTGGATTTCCACTGCTGTGCTGTAGCACCAAGTGCCCCCAGGCCTGCACTGCACAGCGAGGAACGGGAATGAGGCAGGTGCTGGATCAGACACCCCAAAAACCACCTTTGGGAGTAAAAGTCGAGTCTCCACAGCATCCTCCTCCCTCCCAGAGAAGGGGAAAAGGGCAGGGAGAGAGCCCATCTTACCAACTCTCTGGGCAGCAGCGGGGAGGCCCCGGGAGGCCGGGGCGTTGGCGGGGGCCAGGTGGCGCAGGGCGGGCCGGGGCCCCGACTGGCGCATGGCGTTCGGCATTCCCTGGAATCCTAAAGGATGGAAGGAGGGGAAATCCTCAGAAAGGAACCAGCTGCCAAGGCAGGACAGTCAGCTACAGGGGGTGGTGCGTGGCAAGGATCAGAAAAATCACAGAATATGCTGGGTTGGAAGGGACACACAAGGATCAGAGGCCCTGCACAGGAGCATTCCCACAAAGGGAAGGATTAATTGTTCCTGTTTGGGAAGTACAGCCCCCCCCCNAAAAGGGTTCTACAACCAAAACAGCCTCTGGCACTCTCACCTTGAGGTCTCCCTCCTTGCTGCCATCGTGGGTTGGGTCTCATCTGTGTCATTTGGTTGGGTGCATAGTAAGTGGGTCTGCTCTGAGCCTGGAGGAAGATCAGATAAGCTCAGAGGCAACATCCAAGCACCAACATTGTTTACAGCGTGTTTTGGCAGCCGTTGCCAGGACTCAACACTCAGGTCGGATTTAAGAGAACAGGCAGCTGGCAAGTCCCAGAATTAACTCCGCTGCTGCACCCCTCGTTAGGAGCTGTTGCTTACAGGCATGAGAAAGGCTCAGTGAAACCAACACAGGTTAAACAAACCCCACAGAGCAGCTCACCTGGGGCACAGCAGGCATGAAATACCCGCCAGCAGCGGGCTGGAACTGGTTGATGATGGTGTTGGCGGGCAAGGCCCTCATGCCAGCGATGCGCTGCATGTACTGGTTGGTGAGGTGGGCCTTCCTCTCCTCCTTCCTCTGTGCCAGGGCCACATAGAGGGGCTTGGAGCCCACGATGCGCCCGTTCATCTCTGTCACGGCTTTGGTGGCCTCCTCTGGAGAGGAAAAGCAGACAAAGCCAAACCCTTTGCTCCGTCCGTCTTCCAGCATCACCTGCAGTAAAGATTCAGTTGCTAGTGGAGTACCAGCACAGCTGAGCTGAAGGATCTGGGGTTTTTTTTGAGATTTTTAGGTAGGAGATAACTTGTTGCAGAGGTGTAGAGACAGGTTCTCATGAAGAGTCACCTGTCTGGATTTGCTCTGCGTTGCTGTCAGCACCATGTGTCCCCAGGCCCACACTGCACAGTAAGGAATGGGAAAGATTTGGTGCAGTTTTTAATGCACAGAGGAAAGTGCCATTTCATGCTTATTACCTCAGGCAAGCATGTTTGCCACTTCCTGCATCTCCTTTTGGCAAGAGAATGAAGTTTTCAGTAAAATCCCACTATTTACTAGCCAAGGTGTTTTACAGAATCACAACAACCACAGCCTTTAATCCCATGTCAGACAATTCCTTCTTCAGGCTTTCAAAATCCAGGTAACCCCCAAATCCCACAATACCTTGGCACTTGTTATTGACCCAAAAGGTGAGAACTCCTTCCTCAGTTTTTCATCATCTATAGTGTCATCTAGGTTTTTAATGTACAGGTTAACACCCTGGAAGGGAGACAACAGCATGACATTCACAATATTAAAAAAAAAATAAATCTTAAGCACATCAACTGTTACCCATCTGCCAGAGCTGTAATTTATCTGAAAACTCTTAATTTAGCATCATGTTCGTTCCACACCACCCAAAGCTGAAGGTGATAAATGTTGCAAAGGCGTAGAGACAAGTCCCACCGTGGTGAAAGGGAGCTCGTCTGGATTTCCTCTGCCTTCCTGTGGCATCACCACATGTCCCCAGTCCAGCACTGCACCTCAGGGAGTGGGGGAGTTTCAGATGCCACCTCTGACACGACCCAGTTCTGCCACAAATTACAGAGAGCAGTGCAGAGTTGTGCTGTCTCTTCCCAGCCCTCCAGGGATCCTCCTTTGAAAGTCAAGGAGACTTCATGCCTGTTGTCTCACATCCTCCTAAACGATTTCAGCACCAAGACTAAGCCCTGATGCCCCCTTTGCCACCAAATACCACGGAGACACCTCTTTGTTTTAACCCAGGATGTCTTACAGGACAATAACTACTCTGGCAATTCCTTCAACAGACCAGAAACAGCCCTTAAACTGAGAAAAGAAACAGATTATTCACCTGGTACCGGCTGAGCCTCTCCTGTTTCAGCTGCTCAAACCTTCTTTTCAGCTCTGCCTGGCGCTCAGCCTTCTTCTGTGCTCTGCCCACAAACAGCATTTTCCCATTGATGTCCTTCCCGTTCATTTCTTCCACTGCCTGCACAGAGGGTTCAAGAGGAAACTCTGAGGTGCTGCAGCAGGACAGCCCCAGGTCCTGCCAGCACAGGAGTGCCCAGAGCTGACCTTGTGCCCCTGCCTGTCAGTCGATAAATCAGGGTTTGCACGTGACCTTTGCGCTGCCCCTGTTAACGACGGGCTCATTAAAGACAAGCTGAAGTTATCACACAGATCATGCTGACACACCATGGAACTAACCTGGAAATTCATCCCCACCCTTTCTTGTAATTGAAACTACATTTTAACAAGCGTTCTGCTTAGAAAAGACCATTTTGGAGCAATGTTCTCACTTCTAGGTGCCCTCCTCCTCCCTCAGCCCTGCACTGTAGTATTTCTTCAGCAATTAACATTCTTGATTATACCACTGCACTCTGTGTGGATCTAGGAAACTGGAGGGATGCCAAGTTACCCTTGAATGTCAAGCTATTGAGGTGCAAAAGGTTTCCAAGTTCCCACGTCTACAAGAGGTCATGCCCCAGGCAGAATTTTCTTCCGTTTCAGGAACAGGCTCCCAAGACAAACCAAGTTTTTCTTCTGTGAAGTTATCCAAGCAACATAAAAGTTGGTCCTACCTTGTTGGCCTCTTCATGCTTTTCAAAGCTTACAAAGCCAAATCCTTTGGATTTTCCAGTGGGGTCTGTCATCACTTTAACACTCAGAGTTTTACCTGTTACCAAGGGACAGGGTTAGTAAAATATCAAAAGTATTTCAAGATTATTAAATTCCAGATAATAGCTCCAGTCCTCAGCCTTAAAATGACCCAGGTAGGGACTACACAGCAGCACTCAAACTCCCACATTTCATGAAATTCACAGCCTCAATGAAAGTATTTCTGTATTTACCATATTTGCCAAAGAGCTCCTTTAGTCTTTCATCATCCATGTCATCCCCAAAGTTTTTAATATAGACATTGGTGAATTCCTTTGCCTTGGCCCCCAGCTCAGCCTCCCTCTCTTTACGAGACTTGAATCTCCCAACAAATCTGTAAGATAAAAAAAAAAAACAAAAAGAAAATCCCAATGAACAGATCGGTCTCGAGAGCATTAAAAAAAAACAAATGTGTGACTTGCGGCAAGGCAAAAAATAAATGAGTGTGCAGTAGGAGCTGGGAATGGGGACAAGAAAGGGTGACAGCAGAGGACAACAAACAGCCCACAGCCCAACCAGAAAAATCACCTGTGCTGTGGCTGGCCAAGGACTCCCAGTGGCCCTAGACAGAACCCACCCCAGCCCGCTCGCAGAGAGGTGGCAAATCAAGGCTCGCTCAGGGAAACCCACCAGTCCTGGAATGGAGGGGTAGCAGGCCATGGCTTGGGCAGGGTCACTCACCAGCCCTGGAGTGGAGAGGTAGCAGGCCAAGGCTTGGGCCAGGAGAACCAGTGCCTTGTGTGTCCCTGTTAATACCGAGATGCATCCCGGAGCATGTGAGCGCTGCTGCTGCCGCCTGTGACACTCACACTTTGCGGTCGTTGAGCAGCATGCCGTTCATCTTCTCGATGGCCCTATCTGCAGCATCCTGGGTCTCAAAGTGCACAAAGGCGTAGCCCTTAGAGCCATTCTCATCACACACCACCTGCAGGACAGGGAGCAAAGGCAGGTGTCAGTGTCCCTCCTCTGCCACGGGCCGGCAGGTGAAAATGTGTTACTGCCAAAGGTCAGCACGAAGCAGATCCTGACAGGGGTCAGCACCAGGCAGACACCACCCCGTGTGTCAGATTCCTGCACTTCATGATCAAATCTGTGATGTAATTTCAGCAATCCCTGAGCTTTTGGTCAACTGTGCCTTTCAGAGATTCAGTTTTAACACTTTGATCTCTGTAGGCACCATTCATTTAAAGAGTTGGCCTTGATGAGCCTCGTGTGCCCCAACTCAGAATATTCTGTGATTTCTCCCCCTTAAAATTGACAAAAAGTGTCCTTTTCACCACCCACACTCAAATCTCCGATCATGCCCCCAAACCCTAAAAGAACTGGACAATGTAACCACATCTCACCTTGCAGGACAAAATGTTTCCAAACGCCGAGAAGGTGTCGTAAAGTGCCTTGTTATCAATGGATTTGTCCAGGTTCTTGATGAAGACATTCCCAACCCCTGACTTCCTCAGGGAAGGGTCCCTCTGGGACCACATGATGCGAATGGGCTTCCCTTTGATCACATCGAAATTCATGGTATCCAGAGCTCGCTCAGCTGCAAGAGAAGCCAAGGACAGATTTCTGGGGTTGGTTAAAAAAAAATAAAGGTTTCTATGGGGTGGGTGATCCTTTTTTCAGAATTTCACTCAGCTCATGGAGGCATCTGGGGTATTATCAGTGATTTTTAACTCAATGTTTCAAGGGAGGTCTTTGCAGCACAGTTACTAAGTATATAAAAGGTTTCACAGAGTTTAAATTTACATTATAGCAATAGATTCACCACCCCAGCAAAAACGGATATCAAAATGCCTGGTTTGTTAGCTGTATTCTGAATTATTATAAAGGTTAATTACTCCACCCAAGGAAGGAAAGGAAAAACAAGAAATTCTGGTAAAAAAAAATAGTAAAAAAAGTGACTGTGTTTTGCTTTTCATGAAGCTCACATCTCCCCATCCTCATTTCTATTCAGAGAGAAGGATCATCTCCCTGTCAGGTCAGGGAAAATGTGCACGAACACATGGCTGGCTGTGAGGACATGAGTCAGCCTCTACATAACTTACGTGGCCAAAAAATGATTCCCAAGTTGCTCAAGCTAAAAGATGACAAGAGAGCTGAGAAAATTCTAGGGGGGGTGGGGAAAAAAGTCTGTACACCCCATCTGATTAACAGGGAAGTGTTTAAACTCTCCAAAGCCAGCCCTGTCATTGTAACCTGCACCGAAACCCCCCTCCACGAGGCTATTTCTGCTGCCTGCTGGTGTATTAAAAGGATCATTACATACACACATCAGGATCTTGTTCATAAAATTGAGATGCTTGCACTGTTCTGTGCCAGAAAACACGCCCAGCATGGAGCGAGCAGAGAAGAAAGAAAAAGACTCTTAGCTCCCAGCATGAGGCAGGGAAAGAGATGGAAAAGTCGTGCATTAAAATCAAGGGAAATCAACAGGGCAGAACCAAAGTTTGTCAGATTTGTCTGGCTCGGTTCTCCCAGGCCACCTCCACCCTGTGGTATTTGCTATTTAGATTTCAAGAGGAAAAAAATTCGAGAAAAATTCCAATCTGGACACCTTGCACGTGACTTGGCTTGTGCAGCCTGAGTAACTACTCAGCACGTCCCAAAACTACCTCCAGGAATTCCAATGGAATATTTCCTACCAAAGCCTGCACTCCCTACCCCCAATGCCAGCTTTTACTACTGCATGGAAGTTTCTCAGACTTTTTCATCCTTTGAAATGTGGGGGTTTTTTTGTTCTTGCTGCTTATTAAATTGAAGTGGGACCATCGCTGTTCTCCCCACACACAAATCCAGCTGGAAACAAGCTCTGCTTGAAGGAAAAAAAAATATATATAATTTAAAGGACTCCAACAGCTCTGTTTAGACCAGGGTGTTAAATGCAATTAACTGCCAGGCTAAAATGATTCCTCAGCTGCTGCTCCAAGGCCATGCAAGCCCCAGGTTCTTGCTGCAGTCCTTTCCTGGTGTAGGCAGCTCAGCAGGATGCAGGCTCGTCAAATTTGGCCGCGTTTATTTATAGCAGGCAGAGGTCCTGCAGAAGCATGTGCTGGCAAGGGCACCAACGGGGTGGACAACACCATTTGCAGCAGGAACAGGCTCCTGCTGGAAGGTGAGGAGCAGATCAGGCAGTGGCTGTAACCAGGGGGGAGCTGTGAAGGCTCTCCAGGGCAGTTAGCAAAGTTCCTCCGGGTTCTCCCAAGCTCCCTGAGCAGATACTATTGCACGGTTCTTTCAACAGGTTGCTACTGTTCCACTCTATTATTACACCGGGCTTGAAATTCTCGGTGAAAGCCCTACATGGATTCCCCCGAGGGATGTGTGCCGCACCCACAGGTGGAAACGCCACCCCCACTACAAGCAGGACCTCAGAAAACCTGCAAGGGATCCGCGGGAGTTCTGTGAATGACTCACACCCAGCACATCTGATTCATTTCCTTCATCTGAGCAAACACCTTCTCGTTTTTCTTCTGTTTAAGCCACAAAGCTTCAGCCATTTCAGCTCCTGTAACTGCTGCTCTCCCACTGGTTGCTGTCATCCTTCCAGCAGACTCAACTGCGGCTCATCCAGAACGTTAAACACACTCACAGCCCCTTTCAGGCTTCCCTTTCATTTCATTTTCACCTGAACACTCACTGCAGCTCGCCTCAGGCCTCAAGGGCAATAAACCTCCCTCAGAGATGCAGAGTTAACACAATGCTGGAATTAGTGGCTGGGCTTGGAGCAGCAGGGAGACTGATAACCAACCTCACAGCCCAAGATTTGCCCAGGAGAAACCCCAAAAAGGAGTTTTAATTCTCCCCAAACCTCTGCGCTCTCACTTAATTCACCGAGCAAAAAAAAAGTCCTGACAAGGAAAGCACACGGTGCAAATTCAGCCACTTATTTTTTAAAAAAAGAGGTGGTGCATATTCAAAAGAATTAAATTCCTCGATCAGTGAGGTTACAACAAAATGCTGCTGCAATGAAGCTTGTGTCAGTACCAACCCTTCCCTTTCAGCTTCACAATTTGCCTTACACAGCTCCTCCTTTACACTCCTTTCAAGGAGGAAAACAAGTTTATCTCCACTTTTCTACATAAACACGTATCCATTCCCAGTCCTGGGATCCTCCTTAGTCTGGGAAACAATTCTGTTTTTCCTACACGTTCAGAACACCTTATCTCTGCAGCCAAACTGAAGTTTCTCTGTTTCATTAACCTGAGTTGTCATTTCGTGGCTGGAGATGGAAAAGGAATTCAATTTTTGTTTGGAATTCAATTGCACGGAACGCGTGAAAAGAGAAATTCAGCTCCTTTGTTGAGTTTGTTTTCTTTCCCTTCTTCACAGTCAAAAAGAATAAATATTAACAACCACGGCTGAGCCTGGACTAGCCAGAACTTTGAAGTGTCTCCTTACCTCACCTACCACAGGCTGACAGGCTCAGAATTCAGCACTCCCTGGTTACTACAGCGAGGAACTGCAAATCAAAACCAGCAGAGCTCATTTTCCCTAAAAATAACCTCTCTGCAGCAGATTGCTGCCAGATAGACAATGCCTGTCCAGCATCACTCCAGCAGCTAAGAAACTGTAAAGAAAAACACAAGTTTTGGCCCAGTTTGGGCACAGGAACCTGGATGTGCAGAGCATGCTCCAGATGTGACAGTGTGAGCTCCTGGTGACCCTGAAATGGGGAAGAGTTCTGGCTGCTTGATTTGCTCAGTGGACACCGGGGGAAGAGTCCTGCTTTAGAACACACCAAAAAAAGAAGTTAAAACATTGCTTTCTTCAGGTTTACAAAGCCCTCATCCTTCCACAAAAGGTGCCAGGGAAGGGCAAACTATCATTTATCAACGTTTTTAGCACCTACCACCAGTTCAAACAGAGCACAAAACCTCCTGATTACTGTAAGCACTTACTCTCCACCATAAATCCAACCAGATTCCTACAGGGCTCCCCTCAGCTTTTCTCAGATTTAGTGGATGAAGCCCAAGTGCATTTCTGATTATGCATTCCTGGAAGAAAACACAGAATCCCTCCTCCTCCTCCTCCTCTCAGGAGGCCTCACGCAGGCAAGTGCCACCTTGAAAGCAATCCAAATTTCTGCGTTTTACAACAAAAATTCTATTCCCCATAGTCAAGTTTGTTTGGCAGAGACCTCTTCCAAACTATCTGTCCATGTCCTGCTGCATTGCACGGGGTGCAGCAGCTGGGTTTTTTTATTTCTGCAGGAGAAATTCAGAAATTCACATCTCTTCGTGAGGGCAGGAGGAGTTTCACGAGTCCCCTGTCCCGATGTTCACTCAAAGATTAGGTTTAAACCACTTGACCTTCTAAGACCTACCAGTAACAGGACACCACTGACTTGCTCCAAGTATCACTTCGAGTCCAGGAGCTTCCTAAAATGTCTGCTGCCTTCCCCAGCAGCCCAGAATGGTGCAACCTCCCCCTAAATTCCTGCCTATTTATTACCATAAAAGATTACCTTGGAATATGTTGGGAGGGCCCCCGTTTGTACGAGGTGCAAAATGCTTCTGGCTAAAGGCACATGGGGCCAGCCCCTGATCCCTTCTGAGATCACTCTTTGCTGCTCTGAGAGGATTTTATCTACATTTCTGCACCCCAAAATTTATCTAATCCGAGCTGGAGTTCCTTGCTGGCTTTGTTTCTGCTGCTTGTTTTTATTTCTCTGATCCTGCAAAAAGAGATCAGAGCCTAAGGAAGGCAGGTGAGTTGGGATAACTTTGTTCAGCACATAAATGAATCAAGGTGGTTTTATAAGAGGCACTCAGGGTGGAATAAAACCACAAACACAGACTCTCAGGTTCCTTCCTTCTCACTGAGACTCTTTAAAACACAAATACACTGCTCCAAAAAAAAATAAAAAAGCTTTTTTGAGAGAGCCATGAATGAGAAATTATGCAGTGGGGTGCAAGTCAGCTTTTAATCAGCATGACAAGGGAAAGAATCTAAAGTGCTCAGTCAGATCAGCCCAAGGAAATGGCCCCAGAAGGAACCGCCCTGGGGGAGAGGATGGAAGCTCTGCAAAAATGCCAAGTAAGATAAAAACCTACTACAGGCCAAAGGAAAGATTACTTGTTGCTGAAGTCTGTGCTGTTGTAAACTGATTCTGAACTCAAGGGAAAAGCTCACTCTCCTCTCTACTTGGATGCCTCGATCACACAGAGATGCTGCTAAACCCCAGCACGGAGCAATAAACTTGCAGCAGTCAGCAGGCAGAGCTCTGAAAACTGGGGCAGAAAACGCTGACCCATTTTCCTTCCAGAAAAGACGTGTGTTCCAAAATGACCTCTCCTGTCCCATCTTTCACACGCTGCTTCAGCTCTGCAACACCTGGCTCCGAGCTGGAAACAAAGTGTGAAGAAAAAAAAAGGAGAGTCTGGCAAGAGCAAAGCAAAAGTGGCTTCTGCACACGAGGAAATCTGTTTTCCACGCATTGAACAAGGCATTTTACTTCACTTTAAAGCAAGAACACCACTTCCCAAACTGGGAGGCACATCCAGCTGCTTGAGTATTAAATTCATTTAAACTGGGGGTTTGTGTGGAGCAGTCACAGGATCAGTCACTCATAACTGAGCACTCAGCCAGGGCTGACTACTCTGAACTTCCTCTGCTAGGACTGGCTGCACAGAAACAGCTCCCAACCACCCCAGAATGAAGGGAAACACAGCAAGGATTATCTTCTCATGCGAGCAACAAACAAATCTCTGAAATTTATCAGTGCAAGAAACGGGCCCGTCTAAAAGAGACGTTATTAAGCGCACTCACAGAGCATTCTGCAAACACCAAGGAGTAAAAAAATCATCTCGTTGCCACCACCAGAAAGGGACGACTCACCCCGTAACGCTGCGGTGGGCAGCAAAACGGCACCACGAGGATTAGCGGGGAAAAACGAGGTGGGGGAATAAAAACCAAGCCGGTTGCAATTGTCACTTACCATCTGCGGGCTGCTGGAAGTTGACGTAGGCGTAGCCCAGCGAGCGGCGGGTGATCATATCCCTGCAGACCCGAATGGAGAGCACGGGGCCCGCCGGGCTGAACTTCTCGTAGAGCATGGCCTCGGTGATGTCGGGGTGCAGGTCCCCCACGTACAGCGAGGCCATGGGGTAACTGCTGGCGGCCGTGTTCATCTTCCCCTCGGCGCTCTCGACCACTGCGGGGGGGGTTTTTTTACTCGGGGTCTCTCGAGCTTCTTATAAATATTAATTCTAGGGGAAGCACTCGAACTCTTAATTAAAGCCTAAGATGCGGCCGGCAGAAGCTTGGGACAAGGGGGCACCGGGACACGGAGCAGCTTGAGAGGGTTGTGCAAGCTTAAAAATCAGCAAAAACACCCCGAAGTTAAGCCCCCTGGAGAGCAGGGTTCGGACAAGACGCCAAAATTCATACGCCGGCTCCCGAGCGCTTTAAGGCAAAAAACCTCCTGAACACCAACGTCTCTTATCTTTTTTTTTTCTGCTTGGATTTAGCCCAGATTCTGCAGAACGGCGGCCCGCTGATTTTCTGAGGAAATAAAAAATAAATAAAAAGTAAACACGCATTAATATAACTATCACTTTTAAAACCGGCTCGGCTAGACAGCCTGGAGGTATTATAAATAAACCAAGCGCGGCCGTGGCGGCGCGGCACGCGGCGGCCTGAGGGCGGGCGGGCGGACAGGGCGCGGCCGCCGCCG
>VXBN01010321.1:38309-51053 GCA_013397395.1 Sinosuthora webbiana
CTGCCCACGGCCCCCCTTCCACCCGCTGCACATTGGCCTCAGCCCCAGTTTAAAGGGACCAGTGACCTCACTGGCAACAGAAAACCGTGGGAAAGAGATGGGACTGATAAAGCCTTGAGTTGTTTCAGGGAAAAATCAACATCCAGCCCCACACGCACACACATGTCTGCCCGGCTCCGCGCGGCGCAGGCACTTCGCAGGCTCGCGGCTCGGATGGAGAACGAGAACCGGCTTTATTTCGAAGCGCGGTGCCGTTTGAGGACGCCGCTCAAAGGGCCCTCGGCTGGGATTAATCAGCGGCCACTGCCCGGGGCCGTGCGGTGGCAGCGGTGGCACCGCGCTCGGGGCAGCCCTGGCACCGCACCGCGGTGGTCCCGCCGGGAGCTCGGCCCCCTGCCACGCTCCCACAGCCTCGGGAGCCTCCTCAAGCACCAGCTCACGGCCGCTGCCAGGGCGTTTGACACCTTACCCCGCGACAACAAAACGGCCGAAGCCCAACTTTGGGCTTTGGAACACTGGGATGAAATCGTTGTTTTCTGGTCTCTTTCCACCACGCTGGAAACTTTAACCCACGAGCCCAGCATCGAGCGAGCATCTCCCTTTCCCCGCTCCTGCAGGAAGGAGGCAGGAATCTGTTTTTCAGAGCCCTGCGCTGCTAAAATCCCCCAAGGCAGGAAAAAAAAGAAAAAAGAAAAAAAAAAAAAAAGTGTGTGCGTGTGGGAGAGAGACAGAGAGAAGGGGAGGAGGGAGAGCGCTGAAGTGGAGGTTCCCAGTACGAAAATAATGCCTTTTTTTATTTTGAAGAAAATAATCAGCGCTGAGATCTGGCAACACGTGGGTTTCCCAAAGCCCTTGTGCAGAGACCGCGGCGGCGATAAGAGCCCGTCGCCGCTCGGGCCAGCCAAGCCGCCCGTCTCCCGTGGCCTCCCGGGGTGCTCCCTTATCTCCCTCAGCCATCTCTGCCAGCTCACCCACGCCGCGCCCGCCAACACCGAGGTGTCTGCCATTCCCCAGCGCCTCGCCAGGCAGCTCCGGAAAAGCCAAATCCTGGCTCCTGCCTGCCCTTCGCCCACGCCTGCCCCAGCCCAGCAAAGCACGGCTCCCCCCCGCCGCCACTTCCCGAGCAGTTTTTGGGATTGAACCGCACCATCTTCTCTTCTACAGTGAAGCAGCAGGGACCTGAAGCAGCCCGTCCTGGGCTGGAGTGGAAAATTGACATCTCGGCGGTGTTTGTAAACTGGAAAAGGGGAGTAAAACCTTTGCTTAGGGTCACAGCACTCTGTTACTGTAATTCTGGTGTTTTGTTTTCACTGTGAGAAGTGGTCAAGAAGCCGAGCTGTTATTAGCTTACGTTTCCAAATGAGAAGTTACTTTGAACCAGAAGAATTAGGAAAGTGTTATTTTAGCAGTTTTGAGGCCCGCTCCTCCTCCCTTTCCAAAGTGATTTCAGTTAGGAACACATACATCTCCAAACCAAACTTCCCATAAACATGTGTTTTTGAGAGATTAATGCTCTTTCCACTGATAAAACCATTTAAATGGGTTCCTGAGATCGGTTGTTTCAGGCTCTTGTTCGTATCACAGCAAGCCTGAACCAAGCCGAGCCCAGACCTGCCACAGAGGAACACTTTTCTTCTCCATTAGAAAGGAATTCACTGTCCAGGCTCCATCTTTTCTGGGCCCTGCCTAAGCATCATTATCTGGGTTCAATTGAAGTGTAATTGGCAACATGTTTTTCTAGGATTACACTTCATTATGAACAGAGCGGGGGCCCCGAAACCCGCTTCTCCTGTAATCGGATCCCTTCTCCAGCCTGTGCTCCTGGAGAGCCGTTTATAATCGACCCCAGGGATCCTGGGGGGGATTGTGAGGGGCATCTGAACCCCCCCAGATGCAGCAGAGACACCTCAGGGCCCGGTTCAGTGGAGACGACAGGGAGGGATTAAACGGGTTTAGCTGCCTGAGGGGAGCTGGATTTTGGGAGCGTCACCCGTGTCCCACAGGAGGGAGCAGCCAGACCTCCCCCACTGCAGGCAAGGGGAGCTGGGGTGCAGAAATGGGGGTTCAGCCCCTCCTGGCCTCTCCCTGGGCGTCTTTGCAGCCAATTCCCACGGTACAGTGACCCCGAGAGCGGAGCCACAAGCAGTGGGTGACCAACCTCTGCTTTGCTCTTCCCTGGAGAGCTCCGGGCTCTGCCACAGCCAAGCCAGGGAATTATCAGAGGAAATCTCTCCCCAAGCCCTGAATTAGCAGCGCTGGCTGCGTGCTCGGGGCTGTTTCCCCTCTGGAATCACAGCAAGCATTGCTGCCATGCCTGTCCCCATCCCTGGGACCCCTGTGGGACCCTCAGGGACTCAGGAGCTGGTGAGAGCTGTCCCCTGCTCGGGCCGGCTGTGCCTCTCCGTGGTGGGAACTGTTTCCAGAGGATGGGTGTCACGAGGAACGGGGCTAAGCCATCCATCACACCCAGCACTAATTGGCTACCCTGCTTCAGAGGCCAAGGAATAAGCGAGCTGCAAAGATTGATGTCCCTTCCCTGCAGCAGGAAAAACTCTCCGGGCCAGGCCTGAGGGTGGATCCCTGCCAGGGACCTGGGATTGCCTCGGTTTGCCTGTGCCAGGCCTGTCCTGGGGATGAAGGGCTCCAGACTAAGTGTCCCTGGAGGGGCGATGGTCAGCCCAGCCACCAACCCCCCCCTCCCAGGCTGGGACCACGCCGCTCCCTCCCCTCCCGCCTTCCCAGCTCTGGGAAATGTCCCAGGAGAGCGGCCAGCTGTGAAAAGCTGCAGCAGCTGGAATGTGGGAGGGAGGGCAAGGCTTCTGGAAAGCCAGAGGCAGCCGAGGAGCGGGACTTTATCTGTTACCTCCCCGTGAACTGACACCTCTGGTTTAACCCCGTGCGTGCCTGGAATGCCCTGTCCGCACATCTTCAGTCAACATCACCTCCTAACCTCAGCTCCCACCGCCGCCTGCCAGAGCCACAGCTGTAATTTCCCAGGCAGAGGCCTCACAGGGATGCTGGACAGGATTCCTGGCTGTGTGTGGACAGGCTGCCTCGCTCTGCGGGCTAAGCAGATTCATCACAGGCGGGGAGAGCCAGGCAGGGCTTTCAGGAGGTGATTTGGGATGAAAGCGTGGAGGGATGAATACGGTATCACCTCCGTGCTTTGTCAGATCTGGAGCGGGGCCAGGAGAGGATTGTTTGCCGTGGCTCTGCTCCAAGCCAGAGGCACCACAATTGCAAGCTCCCCCCGACTTCCCCGGCCCACGCAATCCAGAGCCCGCCCAGCCGACTGCTACGGGCAGTCCAGGGGAGGGAAAAACAACATTTTCCCACAAACCCGTGGCCTCACCCTTCCCCAGGCAGGGACAGGGCAGATCCTGGAGCTGAAATTCGGCGCTGCCCTCACCGCCCTGGCAGGGCTGTCTGTGTCCTCACACCTATTGCCCCACGGCGGGTCTGGGAATGGGGCTCAGCCCTGCAAATCCCATGGGATTGGGATCCACGAGGCTGCACCTGCCACAGCTGGGACACCCTGGAGCTGCTGCTGTCCCCTTGAGCCTGTGCCACTCTGTGTCACCAGGTCGGTGGGACTGAGGGACAGCCAGGGGACAGGATCACCATCCTGCTCTGGAATCAGCAGAACATCCTGATGGTTCAGCACCAGACACCACCAGTGGGTTAGGCCCTTGACGTGCCGCAGTTTCCCCACCCAGAATGGTGCTGCTGCACTGGGCACTCACTTGACAGAGAAACCACAACGAGTGATGATTAATATTGCACCAAACCTGCCAAGAGATGAGGTCACTGCTTGTCCAGGAGCCCCCTGTGGCCACACGGAGTGGACAAAAGACTTGTTGCCACTGGACACTGGGCTGCTCCTCTGGTGTTTTGTGTGCAGAGAGGGTGATGTGGACAAGGTGAGGGTGATGGGGACAGAGTGAGGGTGATGGGGACCAGGTGAGCTGCAGTGGCACAGGATGGCCCCCATGACCACTGCAGCCCAGGGTTCCTTGGCTCTCGCTCTCAAGGATGGGATGAGCCAGTCCTGCTCCCACCTCTGGCCTCTGGAAAGCCTTGGATGGCCCCAGGGCTGCACCCGTGCTAGGAAACAAGAGGAGCTGGGATGAGAAAACCCGTGGCTGGTGAGGCAAGGTCCTGGCCTTCCCCTGGGGCCAGTCCCCAGGGCTCCGGGGAACACAATGCCTTTGTTTGGGACTTGGCCTGCCGCAAGGAGCCCTTCCCTCGCTCAGCCCCAAAACACCAACCCTTCAAAAGGCCTGTCCTCCCCCTCCTCTTCCCCCAGCAATGCTAATGTGCCAGGCCTCTTCCCATGAACCCTGGGAGAGATCGGGCTGGTAGACAGTTTCACCACTTGTTAAATGTGTGTTGAGCGATCTTGTGAGTAGACAAGAACAAATACAAACAAGCCGGGCTGGAGAGCCCCTGCCCCTCCGCCCTGCCTGGAACGCACCAGCCCCAAAGCCTTTCTTCCCTAACCACTTCAAACTTTCATTTCTTCTGAAGCCACAACAAGGCACACTTTGTAAAGCAAATGAGTAAACAGCAACTTTCAGCTTAAAAGGAAAACAAGGGGGAGGGACTGTTTTTAATTACTGGATTTTAAAAAGGGCTTTATTCTGTTAATTGCTTTCTGTTGTAAAATGTTCTCCCGCGCACAGCCCCGGTTCTAGCTGCGTTGCTGCTGGCCAGATGGCACCGCAGAGGCAATGACAGCATGTGCCCGAGCTGCTCGGGTACACGAGTGCCTTTAACATTCACAGACATCACCCCCCCGAGCCCTCCCAGCCTCCTGGAAGTGACACGAGGCACCGAGCCTCGCTCAGACGCGGCCGGTGGTTTGGCACGTCCAAACCCACCCTCCCGTCACATCCAAAGCATCGGCACGCACGGAAAAAAAAAAAAAAAACCTCCGCAGCGTTTTCCCGAGAGGGGCTAATTGCTGCTGATCGCCTCGGCTGCGGAGTGTCACCTCCCCGCCAGGCTGGGGGTGTTGGTGCGAGGTGCTGGGCTCAGCCCGGTCCCAGAGCCCCCATCGGGGCAGTTTGATGGAGCTGCGGGGTCTGGCGTGCGTGGAGGAACGCGGGGCTCTCCGTGCGCCGCCGCCGTGCCGAGCGGATTCCAACTGCAGCCCCGATGATCCCAACCAGCCTGGGAGACACCCCGAGCCCGTGGAAACGGAGGGATTAAAAATAGGGAGCCGCGGGGTGCGCGGGAGGATCTCGGGCGGGAATGCCACCGGTGAGGTTGTCGCCGCGCTGGGGACAGATGGCACGGGGAAGGGGCAGGGAGAGGTGGCAGCGGGAGGCTCTTCTCCAACTGGATCGGCCCCAGGAGGGGAAGAGTGAGGGGAGGAATTGGAGAAGAGATGGCCTTGGGCTCCTGGCACGTGGAGAACCTGAAGGCCTCACTGCAGCCTGGGTGCTGCAGGGGCTTCCACAGGGCCTTGGGTGCCCCAGAGGGGGCCCAGGCAGTGCAGGGGGAGAGGGGGAGAGGTTTGTTCCCAATGTGGAGCTCACAGGAGCACACACTCCTTCCTCCCTTGCCGCCCTCCGGGAGGGAGCGCAGACACGTCTGGGGCAACAGGGGCAAGGAGGGGAAGGGATCATCCCCTGGCCCTTCCAGCACAGAGGAGGGGAAGTGCTCACCCAGAGGGCTTCCAAAGCCACCAGCCCTCTGCCTCAGAGGCCCCAGGGTCAGGGATCACGCAGAGTTCAGGGCAGAGGCGAAGCTGCAGCGCTCGGGCTGGCCCGGGGGGAAGCCGCTCCCTCCGGCACTTCGAGCTCCTGGCTTTGCCTCCTGGCCTGGCCTCTCCCCACTCCAAGTGTCCCCCACCACCACACGCTGCTGTTTTCCATGCTGGAGCTTCCCACAGAGTCATTAAAGTTGGGAAAGACCCTTAAAATCGAGTCTAACCATTAACCCAGCACCGCCGTGCTCTCCACTAAACCATGTCCCCGAGTGCCACATCCACGTGTTTTTGGAACACCTCCAGGGATGGTGATTCCAGCTCATTCCAATGCCTGACCACCCTTTCAGTGAAGATCATTTTCTCCTAATACCCAACCTAAGCTTCCCCTGGCACAACCTGATGCCGTTTCCTCTCACCCTGTTCCCTGGGAGAGTCAGGAGACCCCCCTGACCGCCCTTTTCTCCAGGCTGAGCCCCTTTCCCAGCTCCTCCTCATCCGACTTCTTCTCCCTGGAAGCTGCTTCGATCAGGAGACCTCCTCCCGAAAAACAAACCCAGGGGAGAGAGCGGCGGCAGCCAGAGGTGCCTCGGAACCCGCCGTGCCCGCGGCATCAGGCGGCTTTTCCTGCCTCTCCCCGCGCCCACCGCGGCGGGGGCTCGGCTCCTGCCAGCAGCCGGCAGCTGCTGCTGAATGCTCACTTTCTCTAATTGAATAGCAGGAAGTTCAGCCTCGTTCCTTCGCCTTCCAGGCTGCCGGCTGGAACAATCGCCCACCTGTGGCACCACCCCGGGGATATAAATAAGGAACAAAACACAATCGCTGCCCGAGGAACGGCTGGCAGTTCCCAGCAGATCTGCCCGATACCGAGTTGCGTGCCCGCACAGGGCAGAGGTGTCTGTGCCCCGGCCGGACACACGGACAGCCCCGGGAGCGCCTTCCCTGCAGGATGGGATGCACGGAGCGCATGGCACACGGGGGAGGAGCGGCCAGCGAGCGTGTGGGGAGCTCTGCAAGGACTCGGGTGACAAATGCCATGCCCGGGTCGCTGCCAGGCGCTCTGCCGGGGGTGACCAGTGCTCCCATCCCGCGCTGGGGATTGTCCAGCAGCTGCCCCGTGTCTCCAGGACAGAGTCCGGCGTGCGCTGGGGGCTTCCTCGCTGCCTTTTTTTTTTTTTTTTTTTTTTCCCGCGTTCCTCCGAGCGCTGCCAGAGCGGCTGCGAAGCCAAGAGGCGGCGGGAGCTCCTTCCTGGAGCTGCGCCTCCCTCGCCGCCACCCAAGGCGCTTCCCCGCCACCTCCGGCACTCGCATCATCAGTTCACAGCCGGGCCCCTGCTCCCGCCGGGATGCTGCCGAGGCCGCGGCCGGCACAGCTGGGCTGGATCTGACAGCTCGGCACAGCTGGAAGGAGCCCAGCTGAGGACGAGGATGGAGGGAGGTGCGGCGCGGAGCCCCCGGGAGGGGGGAGAGGCGGCTGGGAGGGCAGCGGGAGCCACCAGCGCACGCACTCGCACAGGCCAACGCCGCTGCCACGAGAGGAAATTATTAATTTGCTGGGAATAAAGTCGGCAGCGAGTCAAAAACCGTCTTTCTCCCGATGTGCTGGGGGAAAGGCTCCCAGGCTCCCCGGGAGCCCTCCCTGCCAGCAGCCCTGCTGCCTTTGCAGGCCTGGCACACGGGCACCGCGTCCCCACGGTGATGGAACAGGACACATCCCACTCCAGGATGGAACACGGATTCACCAGCTTTGCTCCCAGCGTGGGACTTGTGGCACCCTGACCCGGGGGTGCTCCCAAACCCCCGGTACCACTCCAGGGGACGCGTTCCCCTCCCTGACACCCTTTGTCACTCCTTGTGGTGACACTCACTGCGCTTCCCTGTTTGTTTTCCCACTGCTGCCCTCCCTCCAGCTCCCAGAGTGGAGCCGGGGTATTCAGGGCTCGGCAGCCTGAATGAAGCCAGATCCCTGGACACATTCCTGTGGTTGTTGCTTTTTTTTTTTTTTTTTTTGCCTCTTTTTTTTTTGCCCTTTTTCTCTTTCTTCCCCCCCCCTCCCCTCCTCTTTTCCCTCGCTTGGCACAAGCTGAAGGATTCAAAAGGAAGCCAGGCTTGGCAGACGCGGGGGGAGGAGGGAGTGGGGAGATGAAAGAAGGCCTCTCTCCAGCTTTCTCTTCCAGTTCCCACACTCCGCCGGCGCGGAGAGCTCCTAATGATTCCCAGCCGCACCTGGAGGAGGCCGGCGAGGAAGCAGGGCCTGTTTGTGCAGCCAGCAGGACGAGCCCCCAAGTCACCCCACCCCTGCCACGAGGGGTGGCCCCACAGCCCCCCCCAGCCAGGTCACCCTGGGTGACAAAGTGCCCGAGATGGCATTTAAGGACGTGTGTCCCACGCCCGAGGAAAATCTGCATGAACAGCTTGGGGGGCTTCAAGGAGCTGCCCCTCCCCAGGGAGGTCAAACCCTGCAGGGGGGTGGGTTGGGGACAGTCCGGGGGGCTCAGGTGGCCCCCGGGGCTGCGCTGAGGCAGAGGTGCCCGTTCACACACCCCAAACACGCACCTGAAGGGAAGGAGCACCAGGTGTCCCCGTGGAAGGTGGTGATGCCGCTTAGGGCACGTTGTCCCTTGGAGGACACCAAGGACGGGGACATCGGCCACCAGGTCACCTCCGGCGGCGCCGCGCAGCCCTCCACGCCCTCTCGTGGCACCTGCTCAGCACCACAGCTGTGCCTGTCCCTGTCCTGTCCCCACGAGAAACGTTCCCTGGGGCAAACGCATCCATCCCCATCAGGAATTCCAGCACGGACAACAGCGTCCACTCGTGCTCCAGTTCCCACCAAAAGCCAGCGCAGGTCGGGGGAGCCGAGCTTCCCTCGCAGGGCAGTGGGAGCAGATTTTCCCTCACTTATCCTCCCTGGCATCCGCAGCTTCTCCGGGCACCCTGTGCCAGGGCCTCACCACCCTCAGAGGGAAGGATTTCTTCCCAATATCCAACCTAAACCCGCCTTCCTTCAGTTTAAACCCATTCTCCTTCATCCCATCACTCCATGCCCTTGTCCAAATCCCTCTCCAGCCCCAGAAGATCCTGAGAACCCCCCCGTCCTGTGCTCTGCTCTCCTCCCAGGGGGGATTATGGCACAGCCCCATCCGGCACAGCGCTGCCAGCAAAGCTTTGAAGTGCAGCCCCGGTAACGGAGCCTCGGCTGCAGGAATGGGAAAACGCCAGGACGGGGAGATCTCCGCCTCCCTCGCTCGCTGCTTTGGGCAGAACTGGGAAAACGAGGCTGGTTTTTTATAAAAGGGGAATCTCCAGGCAGGGAACAGGGTGGGTTTGCTCTGTGCTTCCAAGCTCTTTGCCCTCTCTGGTGTTGCTGCAGCCCAGGAGCCAAAGGGTTATTGCCACCAGCGTGGGTGGAAGTTCATCCCCACAGAGACATCCCTTGAGGACCAACACCAGGAGCCAGCCACAACTCCCAGCCAGGGCTGGACAACTCCCTGTTCTGGCGAGGTGGAAGGTGGGACGAGGTGGATGGTGGGTGCACATACCCCACTGACTCCTCGTGGAGAGGGGCCAGGCCCTAAACCCAAACCTTCTGGAGCATCTCCCGAGGAGCTGGCCCGGCACGGAGCTGCCTCTTGGCAGCGGGAGGCTCCGGCTGCCTGCGCCAGCCAGCGGCTCCACACACGCCCCGTTGAGTCACGGCTTCGTTGGTGGCCTCGGCGGCACGGGGTGGCCCTGGGTGAGCTCGGGGGGGACCATTTTAGGCGCTGGTGACAGAGGTGTCAGCAGCCACCAGCTAAAAATAGCGGTGTCGAAGGGACGAGATGGTCGGGGCTGCTCAAATCCTGGCACGGCCCCGCCGGCGCTGATAGCAAGTGGCCTTTGCTTGTTCTGCTGCCGCCAGGTCCCCTTATCTGTCCTTCCAGCCCCGGGTGTTTCTGCCACCCTGTCACCAGGTCCCCTGCCCTGACATTTCATCCCCCTGGGATGGCTGCAGGTTCCTGCTCGGGATGTGAAACTAAACGTGCTGCAGAGGAGTTCCCACCTGGGCCACAGGACAGACCTGGAGTTGCGTGGTCATCCCTCCCACACCGGGATCTGCAGGGGTTTCACTGCACTCCAGAGCACTCCTGGGTTTCTGCTTTCCCCCCCTAAGGAGCTGGAATCATCCTCCATTCCCTCTGGATCATTCGTCAGGTTTGGATTCACCATCCTAGGAAGTCTCCAAGGGCAGGTTGGACAGGGCTTGGAGCACCCTGGGATAGTGGGAGGTGTCCCTGCACATGGCAGGGGGTGGCACTGGGTGACCTTTAAGGTCCCTTCTGACCCAAATCAATCTGGGATTCCGTGATTCCATCACAGCGATGGGGAAACTGAGGCAGGGACGTGTCACAACTTCCTTGGAGCACCCAAGGGACCAGGAGAGCAGAGTCCTCGCTCTTCCCGACCTCCCTGCCACGCTCATCAGGGGTGCCCCACTCTCTCAAGACACCCCACAACTTCTGGGGGTTAAATCCCGGATCCCTCATGAAAAGCAGCTCCTGCTATTCAGGGCCGTGATTACCTCGGGAACATCTGTGCTGACAATTGCTGAGTGGCAGCATAATTCCCACCAGCTCTGCCTCCGCCTCCTCCTCCTCCACGGGCTTTATTTCAAAGCACGCTCCCTGCAAAGCCCTGCCATGCCTGATGAAGGGGGAAAAAAAAAAAAAAAAAAGCTTGGAGAAGAGGCAGCAGAATCAAAACCTCAGGCTTGCAGCAAAGCCGAGCCAGGCGTCCCGAATCCACCTGCACAAACCTCCCCCCGTCCCTGCCTGATCTCGGCGTCAACCCTCCCAATCAAGGGCTCGTTGTTTGGGGTTGTCCTCGCAGCTTTGGCTTTGCTGTGGACATCCCGACCTCCCACGACGGGATGGACGCACCTGGATTTTCCCTGGTGTATCACAGGCTGGAATTTGCCTTTTTTTTTTCTTTTTTTTTTTTTTTCCCCCTCCCTCCAAGCATCTGGTGGAAGAACACAGCAGGATCAGGGATGGGCCTGGAGGGGGAAAGCATTCCAGCAAAGCAGGAGCTGCTCTGCTGAGGGCCCATCCATCCCTTTAAAATGAAGACCCGTAGCAGGGACGCTGCCCTGGGGCCTACGGACATTCCTTGGCTATATTTGGTGATGGATGGAGAATTTGTTGCTTCCCCTCAAGCCCATCTGTTCCCCTCGTCGGCGGGGAGGAGCCGGCGCCAGAGCTGCAGTGTCGCTGCTCGGATGGAGCCGGTACTTCAGCGGCCATAAATCTCCTCTGCCGAGCTTGTGCTGCCTCCCACCTGTTGGCTGGGAGAAGATCAAGTTTGACAAAAGTCTCCTGCCGAGCTGTATTTTTATCCAGGGCTGCATCACGAGCCCAGGTGCCCCACAAAAGCCGCTCACGAAGCGGAGGGAGGCGGTTGTGTCACAGCGCGTCCCACCCCTGGAATCCCACCTCTCCCACAGGTCTGCAGTACCGGAGTGGGAGCTTTAATCACATTTTCTGGATTCCCTTAAACCCCAAAAGCCCTTTTTTCCTTCTTGTCGCCCACGCCCCATCGCCATAAAACCCGGGAGGTCCCAAGGAGGGAGCTCAGACCCCGCGCCAGGCGGCCAAAAACTCATCGTGAGAACAGCGGGAGCCGGGGCTGGGACCAACACGGTTTATTTACGGAAAAACACCCCGAGGGATCCCATTAACATGACCAAAAAAAAAAAAAAANNNAAAAAAAACCCCACCGGAGGACGATGAAGTGAAATCCACAGCAACAACACACGGCAGGAAAAGTCCAGTTGTCAGCCGGGGGGGCAGGAGAGGCAGAACCCTGCGGGAGAAGTGCCCATCCCAAGGGATGATCCCAGGGACACTCCCCAGCCCGGGGGGACACGAGGGAAGTACAACACAAGCAGCAAAGTCCTTGTCTTCCAGTTGTAGTAACGGAGGAGGAAAAAAAAAAACAAAAACAGAAACAAAACCAACCCCAAGAACAGAGGAAGCCACGTGGATAAAAGCAAAAGGGGCAGCTGTGGTGGGAATGGAAAATCCTCCCTGGTCCGGAGGGATTTGGGGAAGTCTGGCTCACCTGGGGCACATTTCCTGAGCCCCACATGTCCCAGGGAGCCCCTGAGCTGCCCTGGCAGCAGGAGGACCCGAAGCAGGGTCACTAAAACCCTGTCCCCAGCTTGCACCCTGCTCCCTGCGCACCTCAGGGCCTGGAGAGGCAGCAGGAAATCTGCTAAAATCCAGGGTTCTGCCCCAAAACCACAACCCACTGCTTCCCTGGGCATCCATCTCCTCCTGCCAACACCAGCATCACCTCTGGGTCATGCCAAGGACTCATCCCCGTGTCCCCAATCCCACTGGCACCCTGCCCTGTCCCCCGGGGCTGGCTGACAATTCCATTCCTCCTGCAACATCCTCTCCCCTGCACAAGCCGGGCCTTGGCTGGGCTTCCACCATCTTCAGGAAACACCTTGGAAATGTTTACTGGCTGTGCTCCCCCCTCTCCCAGCTGCCAAAAAAAGGTCTCCCAAGATCCAGCTCAGATCCCAAAATCTTGGGTTCACATTAAAAAAAAAAAAAGACAAGACCTTCCAATAAACCTGAGCGCTGGCGGATGTGACACTCAGGGACTCGTTTCTCCCGAGATTTCTCGTTTGTTTGTTTGGATTTTCAGACCTTCCTCCGAGGCGTTTGTCACCCAGATGTGACAGTTAACAGTCTGCCAAAAAATTTTTTTTTTGGGGGGGGGAAAAGTGCAATTTGCTTTTCGCTGCTGGCAGCAGGATTTAGTGCAACGAGAAAAATCTCCCGAGGCGCTGAAGGCATCTCCAGCTTGGTTATTTACATATTCCTCAAGAGGGGTGATAACTCCAGCTCCAGCCTCACCCTTCGAGCTGAGGCTTCCCTGGAAAGAGCCAGACACACAACTGGGAAAATTTCAGCCCGTGGAATTGGTAGAAAACCGCCTGATAACATTGAACATCCTTCCTGCTCAGCCGTGGGGGGTGTCGTGCA
>VXBN01010321.1:84485-95650 GCA_013397395.1 Sinosuthora webbiana
AAAAAAAAAAAGAAAATAGGAAATATTGCAGCAAAACTGAACTATTTAAAACATTTAAGGACTTCCAACACAGCAGAATTTTACAGGGGAGAGATTTGCTCTGCGCTTTTTGAGGAAGCATCCAGAGTGTTGTGAAGGACCAGGAGCCCTGACTGAACACTGAGCTCTGAGTTTGATGGCACAAACAGATCCCTGGAGTGAAGCTCTCTGCGTTTGCTGAGCGCTGGGGAAGGCAGGGAAGCCCAGGGAAGGGGGAAATCCTGACAGATGCTTCCTGCGGCACGGGCTCCTGCAAACGGCTGCAAACAATCCCTGAAAGGGCAGGATCGTGAGCTGGGGGGGTCATCCTGTCACAGGGGAGCTGCTCCATCATCCCACAGCCCTCCCAGGTGTCCCCCTGGGCCCTACCTGCCCACTCCCTGTCCCCGATGATGAGTCTGTCGCAGAGCTCACACACGCGGTGGCTGCGCTTGTTCTCCTTCTCGTCGTGCTCCATCCTCAGGGGCTCTGCCGGGGGCTCACGGCCCTGGAGACCAAATAATGCCTCAGATTGGTCTCTGCCACGAAAATTTACCTTCCACAGAGTTTGGGGTGGGACCGGAGTTTTAACAAGTGCAGCACTGAGGATTGGGGGAAATGTTCAGCTGAGACAACAAACGTTGCAAGGAAATGCCAAGGCTGGGCACGTGAACAGCCAGCCCTGCTCCAGGGAGGGATTGTGTGCCAAGTGAGGGGGCCTGGGGACCACAGAGAAGCCAGTCAGTGTCAGGCCCAGCTCCCCAGTACCTGGATGAAGCTCTCCACGATCTCCAGGGCAGGTTTCAGCACATCCTCCTCCCACCGCTGGAGATCAGACACCTCCAAGCCATAAACTGGGGGCACGTTGGGCCCAGGACCTACAGAAACACGAGGCAGGTCAGCACCAGAAGCCCCCAGCACCCCCTCCCAGAACCCAGGGGGAGCAGAGGCATCTGCTTTTTCCTCTCAGCCTTCAGAAGCCAACAGCACCAGGCCCTCCAGAGCCAAAATTCTCTCCTGCAAGCAGCAGGAACACCTCAGGACTCAGGGAAGCATCTTCACAGCTGGGAGAGCGTTCTGGAATCTGAGTGTGCCAACAGCCCATCACAACCAGCACCACCTCAGGCCAGCCCTGGCCCACAGGAGGCTGGGAGGATGAAAGAGCTGGATCCAGGCACAAAGCCACCACAGCATGCTTACAAGGAGATGCAGGCACGGAGCCTGGATGAGGGATCTGAGCTGGAACTGATTGTGCAGGGGCTGGTGCTCCTGGTTCCTGGCAGCAGGACATGGCAGGAGATGCTTTATTCACGACAAGGGACACGTTCACAGCTCACAGCCACCCCTTTGGTCTCTCCTGGCCCAATGCCAGGGCACAGGGCACTTGCTGCAGCCTGGACAGGGCTGAACAGCTGCCACCAGAGAGCACCTGCTCCCTGGGTGACCTGGCTGCTCTCCATGGCTCACCTGCCCTCATGGGCACCTGCCTGTCCCTGCCTGGACAAAGCCATCAAAGGCTCCACGTGCCAGTCCCCAGCAGGTGCTGGTTTTATTGCTGTGCCCACAAACAAACCCCCGACAGGCCCAATGTGAAGCACACCTGCCACCAGAAAGGTGAGCCGAGCCACCCTGCACATGGCTCTGGCAAAGCTCCTGCGCCCCCTTCAAAGTCCATCTTTTTGTGACTCGAGTTTCTCCCTGCCTTCTCTTCTCTCTCCTTTTTTTTTTTGTTTTTAGTATTTATTTGATTGTTGTTTTGCCCCTACTGAGCACCTTTCAACAAGTGCCCGGCTCCCAGCTGCTGCTGCTGGCCCTGCTCCAAGGCTGGGGCTGGGATGGGGAAGTCCTGCTGGCTCCCTGCCACCGCCGAGAGCCACGGCCTGGGCTCGGGGCAGCCACGGGGCTCCTGCTCCTAATCTGGAGGGCAGCTGTCAAATGGGCTTTTCCCCCTGCCAGGAGCATGTGTGGGTGCGTGGGGACCCCCTCCCCGAGCCCCTCGGGAGCATTTGGCAGGATAAGCTGCAGGGATGTTTGTGACCGTCATCATGTAGCGGTGCCTGACGTGGGGCTGAGCTTCTGCCTGGGATTTTACCCCTCCTGAGGGCACTGCTGCTGGGAAAGGGGATGGAGTACAGGGGTAGAGCAGGAGGAGCTGGCTCTTGAGTGTCTGGGATGAGAGGCTGTGGGCAGGACACATCTCGGGAGGGGCAGGAGATCTGCTCTGCAACCCAAACCAGCAGGGAGGAGCTGGGGGGAGGCAGAGCCTGGTGGGTGGATGGGGACACTGGGTGGCTCCTGGAGGGTCTGGCTGGGAGCAGATTCCCAAACACAGGCTGCCCCAAAGCACCAGTGTCCCCTCTGGGGCTGGAGTGGGGCGTGAGGAGAGGAGGGAACAGAGGACTCACGTTTCAGGAAGCGGTTCCGGACCCACTTGTTCTGCCTCCGGGCGTATCTCTTGGTCACCTGCTTGAGGGCCTGGATCCCTTTGGAACAGAGGGATTAAACAAAAGAAAAAAAAACAACCCAAAGGTCAGTGAGGGGAGGCTGTTGGCTCCAGGTGAGGGAAATCACACAAGAAGGAAGTTTGTGCTGGGTGGCACCATGAGAATTATTTTTTCTGTCTGTCTGGGGGTCTGTGCCCGCACTGAGGAGAGGCTGAGCCCTGACACACAGTGGGGGCAGTGGCAGTGTGGAAAGGATGGAGAAGGTACCCCAAATATCCCTGAATAAACAGAGGGTGCAAAGAGCCCAAACCCTCCACCCTGAAGCTTTTAGCAGGTTTAAGTGTTGCACTGCTCTCACAATGCCCAATTCTCTGCACAAATGGAGCCCAGGACTGCTCATCCCACCCAGCAGAGGATGATTTACCACTCTACAACTGTTCAATATTTAGTACCAGGCTTATCAAATCCCTTCCTAATCATCTCCTGAGCAGACACAACAAGCTCCTTCTGCATCAGACTTGTTTTCAAGCCTTTTATCATTTCTGTGGTCTCTTCAGACTCCACCTCCACTTCACACTGAACCTTCCTTGGCACAGATGGACCTTGCCTGGGCCCTCCCTGCGAGGGGAGCAGCTCCCCTCCAGCATCAGTGCAGACATTCCAGAACAACACACCACCAAGGGGAGCATCCCTGCTGACTGATGCCCACATTCCTCGTCACCACAGCGCTGCTGACGTGCTGAGTTCTGCTTCATTCCTCTCTTCCAGCCCTGCTCTCCACAGCTGGGATCCCATCACCCACTCTGGGCCTGCTCCAGACCCCAAGTCACCCTGTACATCTTGCAAGGAGGCCCTGAGGGGATGGAGGGATTGCTCTGGGTGTGCTCAGAGATGCTCTCCAAGCACTGGAGAAACAACTCCCTGCCCCTCTGGGCTGGCAGAAGTGGGAAATGCAGAGAGAAAGGCGCAGCTGGGGCTGTGCCCTTGGTTCAGACCATCCTGTGGTGTCCCCTGGAGCTTTGTGTGGCACACAGGGTGCTCCTCCCACCTTTCTCCAGCAGCAGGGCACTGGTCTCGGGTGAGCAATTCCCTTCACTGACGAGGAACTCGTGGAATTCCTTGAAGCCAATGGACTGGAAGATGCCGTGCTGGTAATCCTGCCTGGAGAACCAAAGGCAGGGGGTCACAGCCTTGTGGAACAGTGGGAGACCTCCAGAAGGAGGAGCAGAGAGGACGTGGCTGCTCACCCACCGGTTCTCTGCCACCTTCTCTCGGTTGTAGCGGCGGTGGAAGTCCCGCAGCTCCTCCAGCAGCCCTGCGGCCACCATGTCATCCACCCTCTTCTCCAGCCGTGCATCCAGAGCTGCAGGAGGAGAGCAGGACACGCTGAGCCACGGGGAGAAGTGTCCTGGGGGGCTGCACAGCCTGCCAGGAACGTGAGTCAGCACTGCCAGGCTGCTGCTCCACCTGAGGAGGGCAGAGCCCGGCAGGTCAGGGAGTTTCTCTGTCACACCCACTGATGCCAGAGGAGTTGCTGCCTTCTCCAGGCTGGGGCAGGAGCAGGGAGACAGCCCTTCCCCAGCCAGCTCTCACCTGCCTGGTCTGCATGGAGCCACAGGATGCAGGAATGCGGGTACTTCAGGGGCCCACCTAAGGGCCCCCCACCTTCCTCCTCCTGCTGCTGGTGCAGGATTTCACTGTGGGGGATCCCTGTCTCCTCAAACACTTGGAGGCTCCTGGAAGCAGAGACACACAGAGCTCAGAGGCTGGGTGAGAACGAGCGTTCCCACTGCCCCGGCAGCCCCGGGGGCTCCAGCACAGGGAACCCGCAGACACTCGCCGAGATCCAACCCTCTCATGTGGGGGGAGGGCAGGCCCCAGCCCCGTCCCGTGCCCGGCATTCTGTGCACACCCAGCTCCTGGGGCTGCAGCGCTGGCACCCGGGGAGCCCAGAGCACAGCCACCCACTCCCGCCTGGCACCGGGACAAGCCCTGCAGGGGACAGGGAGCTGGCTCCGGCCCTGCCCTTTCCAGCCAGGCAGGGCTGCAGGGAAGGGACCAGCGCTGAGGCGCTGCTGTGGAGCTTCACCAGCCCAGGCAGGGAGGGAGGGAGGTGGAGGAGCTGCGCTGGTGCCCAGCCCTCCATCCCCCTGCACCGTGCGAATGGGGTGGGCGGTGTTCTGCTCCCCGGGGCCAGGGCTCGGCTGGGAAGGAGCAGCAAGCCTGGTCTTGCTGCCGTGCTGTTCCCACAGAGCTCAGCTATGTTACCCAGCCAGCAGGGCAGCTTGCTCTTTAAATAGCTCCAGACAAACCCTGCTGCTGCTGCTGCTGGGGCACGGAACGGGAGCAGCCCCAGAGCACAGCCCAGCACCCCAGGGGCAGCTCAGGCTGGGGCTGTGTGGCCAAAGGGCTCAGAAGATCCCAGAGAGTCCCCAGCACCAACGCTCCAAGGTCCCCAGGCGCCGGCTAAGAACCCAGGAGCATCCAGCTGGGGTGGGAATGCTCATCCTGCCGTGCTCCCAGGCACACAGTTCCCTCGGGAAGGGGTGCTGGGCCTTGGCACCTCCTGCCCCTGGCACGCCAAGCCCACCTGGCCACCTTGCGCTTGTCGTGGGGGTGCAGCTTGGCCGCCATCTCCGGGTCCACCTGGCTCAGGCGCCGATGGAGCTCGGCACTGTCCAGCTGCTCCAGCTCCACTTTCCTGTCCCCATCCGGCCTGGGGGCACTGCTGGGCTTCTCCTGTGGGGCACAGGACAGCCCTGAACCAAACCCTGTGCAAGGCCAGTGTAAGCAACGAGATCCCCCAGAGGCACAGGGTGAAGGGGGGGCTTTAGGTTCTCCTTGCCCCACCGTGCCAAACTGCAGGAATTCTGCCCCAAACATGGGATTCATCCTTTCCCAAAGGGATTCGCAGCTCCCCACAGTACCTTGGTGTTGATAAGGACCTTCCAGAGCAGGGACTCGATGTAATAGTTGGTTCCTCCCACAACAATGGGGATCTTGTCCCGGGCAAAGATATCTTCAATGTGCCAGAGTCAAGGAGTGTGAGCAGAGATGCAGAGCAGGGGGGCAGGGCTGTGGCAGCAGTAGCCTGGGGCTCAGATCCCACTCTCCCAGCCCCAGAGAACCAGTAAGGCTGCAGGACAGGGTTAGAGGTGTCCCTCATCTCTCATTACTCTCTGTCACCTCTGCCAGCCACCATCAAAACTCAGGGACACTCCGGGACTTCCAGGGAGGGCAACACTCAGCACAGATCTTCCCTGGGCTGTCCTGAGGGTCAGCTGGGTAAAAGAAGCCCCAAGCCTCTCTCACCAGCAGAATCCTCTGAAAAAACAGTCAGTTGGGATGTGGAGAGCCCAAACACTGATCCCCCCGGCCATGGAGGGGGAAGCCCATTCCTGCCGGGCCAGGCAGGCTGCAGCATGACAGGATATCAGAGGCACGGCTCTGTCCCTGAAATCCACCACGGTGTAGTTGGAGACCAGGGGATCCACAAAGCTGATCATGTGGTGCCTGCAGAGACGCTGCTCCTGCGGGGAAACCTTGTTGGTGATGATGTCCAAGCCCTTGTACACCTGGGGAAGAGAAGAGCCTGTCCTTCACCTCTGTGTCCCGTGAGACAACCACTGCCGCTTCCCCCTGCCCCAGTCACCCCTCCCAGCCCCTGCTGGTGTCTGGGGACAGGCAGGGGACAGGCAGGGGCACGTGCCACGTTCAGGCAGGGCAGCAGGAACGCTGCCAACACCTGCCCCTGCCAGGGCCAAGCTGCCTCTCTCTGCTGTTTGCTCCTGCCCACGGGAGACGAACCGTTGAGTCCAACCGCCCGTGACTGCTTTCCTGGCGTGAAAACAACCCTCCAAATAGGGGTGGGAGGGCTGATGGAGCTCATGGACGGTGCACTCAGAGCCTGGGCAGTGTCACCAGCCCAGCACAGAGCTCCAAAACGAGGGCCTCCAAGCTGCCACCTCCCCATCTGCTGCTGCAGCTGAAAGCTCAGGTGTGCTGTTCTCCAAAGGTTCTCCAGCACAGCACAGTCTCATGTGGGGACAAGGATCACTGCTTCGCACACAGAGATCTCTGTGGATGCAAGCCACAACTCCACAGAGCCTCCTGAACACACACAGCTCATGCACACCTTGAAAGCCTGTGATGTGCTGCCTGCTCTCCCTGAACCTCGTGGATACAGAAGGCAGCAGGTCGGTGATCCCAGGGGAAGGAGGCACTGTCCTGGCCAGGAGACACCAGTGAGCACAACCAGCAGCACCCCACACGCCTTTGTTCTCAAACTGGGGATACACAAGCTGTGAGAGCACTGCTGAGAGATGCTGGCCCTCAGCTGAGAGCAGAGCAGGGAGAAAAAGCCACCCGAACCAAGCCCTCTGCAGCATTCCTGGTAAAGAGCCAAGGCAAGCTGGATCCCAGCAGAGGCACCAAATCCACCCTGCAGGCTGTGGAAAGCACCAGCCACAGCCCAGCCTGCAGATCCAGGGGCTGCAAGGGCTGGAGCTGCCTCAGCTTGGTGTTCCACCAGCAGAGTCCTTCCCAGGGAGAGCAGATTCCAGGCAGGAGAAGGGAGGACAGCCCCTCGCCTGCTTCCCTTGCAAACACAACCCTCCTCAGCATGGGGAGCTGGCAGCTCACAGCAGGGCACATAAAGCCTCTGTGTCCAGCCCAGCTCTGTGCCGTGCCCAGGACTGAGCAGGAGGTGGCAAAGGAGGTGCTTTGGAAAGGATATGTTTAGTTCTCAGAGCCTTCCTGCTTAAGAGAAGTCTCCCAGCATGGGATAAACCGGGATGATGGGGAAAAGGACTGGAAATGGCTGTACTCATTTCCTCCTCCATCCTCCCCCACCCAGAAACCACCCCAGCCAGACTTGAAGAAATGAATTTCCCCTTAATCCCCTCTGAGAAGCTGCCAAGCCTCTGGCTGCAGCGCGCCCTCCACCCACTGCTCCCCTGGTCCCAGACAGGAGGACAAGGTGACACAGAGGTGACCCACGGGCACCAGGCACAGGGAGGCAGTGAGGATGTGAGGTTAGTGGAGCAGGGAAGCCCGAGCCCTGCCTGGAGCAGTCATGCGAGCTGCTGGAGCTGCCGGAGCTGCTGAACCAGCTCCACTCCCACCTTGCTTCACTCTGGCACTGGGAGCTGGGAGAGCCAGGGCTGGCTCCTGCTCCCATCCCAAAAGGCTCGCCCGGGGGGCAGGAAGAGAGGGGGAGAGGGAGCCTGCAGAAAGGCAGCTGCCCCAGGGGACGGTGAGCAGGCAGGACGGGCCCACAGGCAGCTCTGCCAACGTGCCCCGTGGCTGCGGGCAGCCCATTGATCCCCGGGCTGGCAGCTCCATTCAACACGGGGCTCCAGCCGGCACAGAAAGCCTTTGAATTCAGTGAGCTCTGGCTCCGTGCCTGCTCTCCCCATTCCCAACCCTCCAGCTCCTCCAGTTCCCAGTGCCTGCCTGGAAATCACGGCGAGCACCCAGGGCCGACTCGGGAGTCAGGCAGCAGCTCCCGGCGCCCTGCACGGGCACACTCAGGACACGCAGCTCAGGCTGCTACCCCCGGCTTCTCCCGGAGATTAAAACAACCAAGAGCCTCCCGGAATATCTGGCAACAAGGGGAGGAATGCGGTGTCAGTGTGTGGGCCGGGAGGAAACAAAGGCAGCCTTTTACACACAGGCAGTAAGCCCGGGGAAGGTTTCCACCAGCTGGCTGTCGGCAGGGCCTCGCACCGAGACGTCCTCCTGACACTCATTTCTATTTTCAGCCAGCGGCTCAGATAAGCCTTTGTTGCTTTCTAAGGCCCCAAAACAGATTAGCAGCAGCCTGGAGCAGCCGGGCTCCGAGACACGGAGCACAAGGCAGCACTAAAGATGCTTAGCCTTGGCGGGCGTCCTCCCACCTCTGCGCCGGGCCCCCACGCCGGGCTGCGAGGTCAGAGCTGCCCCCCTTGGAAAAGGTGGGGAAACTGAGGCAGGACACACAAACACCCACCATTTGCAGCATCTGCAGCCTGGGAAGGGTGTCCCGAATCTTTGCTCTGATGCCAGTTCTGTGCATTATCCCAGACTCTGTTGTCATGGAGGGGAAAGCACCATCCTCACCCGGAGTGCCAGGAGTGTAGAAGGTGACGTGACAGAGCCCAAACACATCCAGGCCATCTGCGGCCAGGAAAACACCAGGATTTCACAGGGGCCATGCTGGAGAGGGGCGTGGAGGACCCAAACCAAGTGAGGGTGCAAGGAGAGCATGATTGTCCTCCTGCCATGAGAACGATGCCAGCAAAGGCTCTGGAGATGCCCTGACTCCACACACTGACTGCCAAATGTGTGCTGCATCAACTGCAGCACCACTCCCAAGGGAGAAATCCAGAAGGGACACTGGGATCCAGAAGGGACACTGGGATCCAGAAGGGACACTGGGATCCTGAGTGGATGGGGCCCTCCTCAAGCTGGCACAGGCATCCCTGCATGTTCACCGCCGGGAATGAAGAAACAGGACCGGCTTCACCCTGCCCGTCTCTCCAAGGAATTACTGACTCCTCAACAAAACTCACCGGGATGACAAACAGCAACAGAAAGGACAAAAAGAAAGATTAAGAGGCCGGCAGATTAACCAGAGCTCCGAGCAGGCAGCAGCTAAGTCCGTAATTTGAGCGCAGCGACTCAGAGCCATGACGAAAAAAAACACCCCGGAGATGGACAGAGGGGTGCCTGTGTGTGGGAACAGGTGGGCTCGGGGCTCCCCAGCCCCTTCCCGAGCCCGGCTCCCGCTCCAGCAGCTGCCCAAAACACCGCCAGCATTTGTCAGAGCCGCTGGGAGCCCGGCAATGAATGCACACAGGGGGCTGAGGGGCCGACACGGCCGCTGGCAGCTGTCAGTCCCCGAGCAGCAAAGGGATTTCCAAACCGCGGCCGGCCTCCCGCGAGGACGGCGGAGGGGGACCGGGGGGGGGACACGCCGCGGGGAGACACGGAGTGCCAGGGGAACAAAGGCAGGCCCGGCCCGGGGGGGCAGCGGGGGTCAGCGGAGCGCGGCGGGGCCGGGCCGGGGGCTGCCGGGCTCCCCCCGCCCCGCCGGCACGCCGCATTACGGGATAAAGCGGCCGAGCCGCCCGGGCCCGGCCCCGCAGTCACGCTACAATGGGATTAAAAGGCAAGCGGGACGGGAGGCAGCGCAGCCCGGATGCCGCCGGCAGCAGGGTCCTCCCCGCATTCCCATGGTGGGGCCCGAAGGGAACAGAGCGCAGAACGCACAAGATCCCAAGCCCAAACGGGGGCTCGCGGCGTGCCTGGAGGATCCAAAGGCAGCGGCTCCATGCCCGGAGCTCGGGATGCTGCGGCAGCCTGCTTCCAGGCAGAAGCCACTTCCCCAGTATTAAACACGGGCAAAAGCTCCTGAGCCTCACGTTTTGCCTTCTCAGGATTTCAGTTCGGCTCGGACCTCGCTCTTTCCCCAAGGGAAACTTTCCACAAAATTACTTTGCGATTGCTTGCCCCGAATTCGGGGGAGTGAGACTTTAAATTGAGCTCACTGGGTCACAAACAGTGACCAGGAAAGAGGGAGGTGGGCACAGCACAGCGGGAGTTGATCTCTGAGCAGCACAAAGGGTGTTGCTGGCAGAAAACACCTTTTTACACTGAATAATAAATACATTTAACATTAAACTTCATGGAAAGTTCAGGCGCTACAGGAAGTGAACAATGAAAGCGTGGATGGGTAAGGAAAATATTTTGCTAAACAACAACAACATTGTTATTCTTGCGGTGGCTGAAATGTCCATCCTGTGGGAGAGCTCCTGTAGCTGAATAAAATTAAGACAAAAAAAAAAGTGAGTTTTGGCTCCTTGATTTTGATTTATCCCAGCCACACAACTGATATATTCCACATTGCTGCCTGCAGTGAGAGATGAGACCACAGACACTGTCTCTGGCTAGTGTGTAGAAGTAGAAAGTATAAATTTTAATACTCTTACCCAAATCTCCTGGTGTCCCTTTGCTGATGCCAGAGGATACCACCCTGGGTGTTGCTCATAACCAAGTTATTCCACCTGCTGCCTCCCCTTACTCAACCCTTTACACCTCCCTGTAGCTTCTGGTGGGTTAAAATTAAAACACCTGCGCTCTGGTTTCATTCCAAAAGGTGAATTTATTGGGGATGGGGGGCTCAAACAAACACTTAGAACAAACTCTGCAGTTTTAGTAGTGCTGCCGTGTTCAGAGCTCACAGGGCAGGGAGGGGACACAGAGGAACCGCTCACACGAACCCAACAACTGGCACTGGGACTGGGGACAGGACAGGGGCACTGGGACAGGGACATTGGAGCTGGGACTGGGGCAGAAGGATGGGCTCCAGGGCTGGGACAGGGGCAGTGGGGACAGGACAGGGATATGGGGACAGGGCATATCCTGATATGGGGGCAGGCATATGGGGACAGGGGCACCAGGAACAGGACAGGGACACCAGGAGCACATTCAACGGGCAGGACCCATCCCATGGGCTCTCCCCTACAGGCACTGGGACACGGAGCCCGGGGAAACCGGAGGGAACCTCCCCTTCTCCAGGCCCCGACCTGGCCCTGCTGCCCCTCCAGGCCCAGCTCAGCCCTTCCGCGGCGCGGCCCAGGCGGCCCCGGTACAGGCCGGACCTCCCCCGGTACAGCCGGGACCCCTCCCGGTGCAGCCCGGGCCGCCCCCGGTAGAGGCCGA
>VXBN01010321.1:130086-152004 GCA_013397395.1 Sinosuthora webbiana
TTTCTGAGAATTTGCTCACTCTGAGCTCCTTGATGTTCCCCAAACAGGAAACTCCTCTTGCCGTGTCGTGCAAGGTTTGGGGTTTAACTGATTTTTTTTTTTTTTTTACCAATAAAATCCCTTCCTTTTCTTGCTCTGCTCGGGCTGTTTGCGGCACAGCGCGTCCAGAGCTGCCGTTCCCAGGCCGGGGTGGGAATAAAGGGCAGTTGATAGATGAAACAAATGTGCTGTGAAAAGGAACGGCCCCTCCGGCCCGGGGTGAAACGCCCGGGCGCCGCTCCCGCTCCGCTGCTCATCAAAGTTCAATCGAATCTGAACAAGACCTGGATTTAAATCCCCGTGTCGTGGGTGTGGGGAGGGAGAGCTGCATCTCCACCCTGGCAGGGAGCTCCAGGGGGATGGAAGAGTCTCCCGCATCCCTCTGGAGCATCCCTCTGGAGCACGGGGTGATGGGCAGAGCAAAAAATGCCTCCTGGATGGTCTGTAGGACAAAAATGCCTCCTGGATGGTCTCTAGTCGAGGGTTGTTTTTGTTTTCCCTGTGTTTGCCTCACCTTCCTCTTCACAGAAGGGAAACAAGATCTGGTTGTTTGCACTGAGACCTCTGAAGTGAATTTCTGCCTTTCTGTGGGATTATTTTCCCGTTCAAACAGGCCAATAGACAAAACACTTTCCTAGCTGCGGTCCAGGCAGGTCGGCCTCGAGGGTTGTTTTTGTTTTCCCTGCCCAGTGTTAATCTCTGGGTTGGGAACTCTGATTTAGTCACGGCTCAGGGCTCAGCCTTTTTATTTCGCTCCTAGTGAGGATCCAGGCGGGAGAAATAGCAGCATCCACGGGGCAAAGAGCACAGGGAGGGTGAGTCAAGGGGAGGGACGGAGAGCCAGGACTTGGGCTTGCCTGCACCCGGCTCTCCTTTTGCTGCCAGTTTACCGACTGACTTATCTTCTAAGTTGCCCTAATGCCGCCCATTAAAAGGAAATTAAAACGAGCTCGCCATCTGCCTGGCAGCGCCAGGTTCGCAGAGCTGGTGTGGAGCACCCGGGGAGGGGGGAAAAAAAAAAAACAGGGAAGGAGCTGTCAAACACCAGGAGAGCGGCAGGAATGCAGAGTCCCGGGGAACGCTGCGATTTTAGGACATTAATCCCACCCGGGGCTGAGGGTGCTTTGCTGCTGCTGCTGGGGGGGTTAGGGAACAGCTCTCCAGCTGGACTTTGCGGTGGGTAATCCTGATCCTGGCTGCAGTTTGCCGCTGGGTGACGGGGCCGGTGGGATTAGAGCCCGGCCTGGAATGTGGCTCAGGGGGGGGGGATCAGCGGGGCAGAGCCGTGTGTCCCCCCCTGGGCCACATCCCTCCCCTGCCCGGGGGCTGGTTTTGGGGGAAGAGCCCCCACGGGGAGAGGCAGAGCTCGGCTCTTTCCCGGCTCTTTCCTGGCTCTGCTCCCACGGGAAGCCGCGGGCACAGCAGGGAGTGAGCGGGGATCCTGCACTCGGGGTTTCTGCTAAAGGGGCAGAGCTGTGCCTCGCTCTGATGGCAGGGGTGACAATGTGGAGTTTCGGCTTCTCTGCACTTTTTTTTAGGTTTGGTTTGGGTTTTTATTGGTGTGTGTGTCTCTGGAAGCCGTCCAGTCGCTGCTGTCCAGTTTTTATGCACGCTCTGTCCTCTGGCTCAGCTGAAGACAGAGGAGGAAACCACTTCTCTTCCTCTCCCCTGCCCCCCACGGCAGAGCTGCCTCTCCTGGGGCAAGCAGGCACAAGAGGGGTGGAAAAGGGCCCCGTTTGTCTCGTGACATCAGTGCCGGGCTCGTGACCAACCCTGGATCTGCCCCACATCCTCTGGAAATGAGGTGAAAACCTGCACTTCGAGGCAGGGCTGGGAGGGCTCGTGAACAAAAGCAAAACTCGAGCGAGAACTTGAGGTTTCCTCTCAGTGTCGGTGCAGCTGGGTGAGCCCTGCCTTCCTCCTCGAGCGTTCCAGGGGATGTTCTGGGAAGGACCCCGCTCCTCCAGGACAGGGGTTTGAGCTTCTGCAGGCTGCAGCGATCGCTTGAGAAGGAAACTGTGTCCAGGCCACCATCGTGATTCAGGCTGTAAAACCTTCTTGATGAGTGGTGATAAGATAAAGAGGCCATTGGTGACTTTGCTGCTCCCTCCCTGCATTCCCCTGCGCTGGGAGCCGTGACCTGTCTTGTTGCTTGGTGCAAAGCTGTAATTAATGCAGAGTTTATGGGACTTTCAAGACTTTTTTTTTCCACGTGAGATGCAGCAAATGGCTGGCGGTGCCTGAGCAGAGGCTGCAGAGGAGGTTCTGCAGACACCAGAGCTGCAGAGGAGGAACAGGGGAGCCTTGTTGCAGAGGCAGCTCTGCCGCCTCAGCTCGTGCAGCTGCTCCCCGTGGCGTGTGCCAGGGTGGCTCAGGGCCTGTGCTGGAGTGGTGCTGGCCTCACAGATGCTCCTGGGGCCAGTTCAGGACTCCAGGAGGGTCCTCCCAGCTGCGTTTGGGGATTCAAATTCAGTGGTTTTCACCTGGAGGGTGTGATCTCCCAGCAGAGCAGTCGAGCTGTGTGGTCACAGCTGGGACTCTGACTGCAGGGAGAACCTGGGCAGACCTTGGTGTCCCTGAGCGGTGTCACTGCGAGGTGAGGAGGTGGCAGTTTCATGTTCTTACACGTGTAAGGAGCCCTTTAAAATAGAACAGAAACTGTTGAGGGGCGAGTGTGGCAACAGCAAGAGGCTGTTGTGTAACCCCAGCTGTCTTTGCTGACGTGAGGGTGCCTTGCTGGCCGTCCTCAGGGTGCAGAGCTGGGGCACAAATGACTCTCCTGGAGCTGGCAGAGCTTGGAGCAGACAGCCACAAAGCCTCTGTGGCCTGGGAGGATGGAGGAAATTGTCTCCTGTCCGCAGGTGGTGCACAGCAGCAGACATGGAGAGGCTGGTGGAGCGGCTGGAGAAGGCTGTGGAGCGCCTGGAGACCGTGTGCCAAGGCCCTGGCATGTGTGGGGACGGCTCTGCCAAAGGTGAGGCCCAAAGGAGCTCCCAGGGCAGTGCCAGGAGCCCTGCAGGGCTGCCACAGGGGACCTGGGCTGGCACAGGGCACACTCTGGGGAGCAGAGGTGGCACAGGGCACACCCTGGGGAGCAGAGGTGGTACAGGGCACACTCTGGGGACCAGGGGTGGCACAGGGCACACCTGGGGAGCAGGGCTGGCACAGGGGAGCAGAGGTGGCACAGGGCACACCCTGGGGACTTGGGCTGGCACAGGGCACACCCTGGGGACCAGAGGTGGCACAGGGCACACCTGGGGAGCAGAGGTGGCACAGGGCACACCTGGGGACCTGGGCTGGCACAGGGCACACCTGGGGACCTGAGCTGTCCCAGGGCACACTCTGGGGAGCAGAGGTGGCACAGGGCACACCCTGGGGACTTGGGCTGGCACAGGGCACACCTGGGGACCTGGGATGGCACAGGGCACACCTGGGGAGCAGGGGTGGCACAGGGGAGCAGAGGTGGCACAGGGCACACTGGGGAGCAGAGGTGGCCCAGGGCACACTGGGGAGCAGGGCTGGCACAGGGCACACCTGGGGAGGCTGCACCTGCTGCCCCGTGAAGATAAAACCTCCGTGGCTGCAGCCCCTGCTGAACTCTGGGCTGAGCCTCCTGCAGGTGGGAGGTGCAGCCCGGGGCTGTGGCAGCCTGGGGGGTGCTCCTGGTGATCCCTGTGCTCTGGTTTTTCCCCCCAGGGGTGGCTCAGTACGTGCAGGCTTTCGATGCCCTTCTGGCCGGGCCCGTGGCCGAGTACAGCAGGATCAGCAGAGAGGTCGGAGGGGATGTGCAGAAACACGTAAGGACTCCTGTTCTCCCCCTGCTCCAGAGCTGCTGCCTGGCCTGAGGGCTGGGGGGGCCAAGTTTGCTGTCAGAGCCTGCATCCCCCTGGCACTGTATCCCAGGATGTTTGTGGGGTTCAGAGCAGATGCCCAGATAACCTCCAGGTTGCCACCCACACACACACAGGATGAATCAAACCTTCTCCTGGAGATCCTGAATGCCTGGCTGTGTACAGGCCTTTAGGGGGCCTGAAAACTCCCCAGCCCTGGGCTGTGACACTCTGCTGAGGTTCCTCTGGGGGTGGGTTTCCCCAGGAAGGCTCCTTGAGGTCAGCGTGGGGTGGTTTGTCCATGTGGCACGAGGGAATCTCCCTCATGTGTGTGTCTGTCCTTAGGCTGAGATGGTCCACGCGGGCCTGATGAGCGAGAGGGCCCTTCTGGTGGTGGCATCTCAGCACCAGCAGCCAGCAGAGGTGAGTGTGGGCAGTCCCTGATGGGAAACCTCTGCCCCCGGGGTCAGGGTGTTGGGGGAACCTGGGCTGTCACAGCTGCGCCAAAAGAGGAGCTGGGGGAGGACTGGGGACACTTGCTGAGGGCATGAGCTGCTCTGGGTGCTCCCCAGAGCCCTGGGTGTTGGTTCTGGGGGCTGCAGAGCTGGCAATTCCCAGCACCAGGTGCTGTGGAGCTGCCAGGGCAGCCCGGGGGTGTCAGCTGGCAGCCTCTGTCTCCAGTGTCACCTGGCACCAGCTCTGCTCAATCCCTGCTCCCTGAGAACCTGCAGACAGGCTCTTGTCTGGGCCAGGAGCCGCCCTGGGAGTTGTGCAGCTCCTGCTTTTCATCGTGTGATGCTCAGAGACTTTCAGAGTCCTCCAGGAGCGGAGCAGACACTTGTCTCTGCTCAATGGCCCCTGAATAATCGCTGGGCTTTTAGGATTGATTTGTCCTTAGCAGGTAATTTAACACTTCAGCCTGGGCTGCTGCTTCTCAGCAGGATGTGTGGCTGAGAATCTGATCCTGAATGCGTTGGCTTTTCCCTGCTGAGAACTGTTTTTCCCCCCCAGCAACAGGATCCCACCTTGCTTTTCTTTGCAGTAATTATCTCACTCAGTCGTGGCTTCTGCTGTTACGTGGTGGGAGCTGCATTTCTGTGCTCCTTTCCTATTCACTGCAGAGCAGATCTGCATCTTTTTTTCCCCCAAAATCAGCGTTGGAGGGTTGTTATGTTTCACCAGGCTTGCTGGGATGCAGCTCTGTGCAGCCTCTAGCCTGAGAATCTGCTCATGAATCCCACGGACACGTTATTTAAATAAAGGATTATGAACAAAGAGCAGCCTTAATCTAGGGTAGCCCTTTGTGCAGGTTGTCTGGCAGGAGCCTAGTTCTGGAGCAGCCAGTTTAAAATGCAAAATGGGTGAAGTCTCAGCTCTTGTGCTGAAGAATTTCCCCATCCTGTGACTGGAATGTGCTGCTGGGCTGGAGCTTCTCAAAGTGTGGCCTGGCCAGCGGTGCTCGGGACCTCTCAGTTTTCATCTAAACACGGGAAAGGGCAGCAAAAGCAGAAGCTGAGGCTTTGGAAAGCAAGTTTTGCCCAAATTTGTCCCTCTCTGCTGCCACCAGCAGGAGACTGGGATGCTGAGGGAAGGGAAAGTTGCCTCGGAGGCATCTCTGGGAACACGGAGCTGGCTCTTTGCTGTGCTCTGACCCCAGAGCACTTCTGGCACTTCCACTCAGCATTCCAAGGGGACAGCACACAGGAACAAATCTTCACCATCCAAATACTGAAGGACTCACTCGAGAAATAACTGGAATCCTGAAGTCTGGCTTGATGGGGGTGACCTCTGAACCTGCTGGGACTCTGGTTGTGGGGCAGGCTGTAGGTGCCAAACCTGCCCAGCTCCCTTTTCTCCCGGGGTTCGTGGAGGAGAGGAGAAACGTCCCAAACTGCGTGTTGGAACAAAAGAACCCAGGAAAGGCAAATGCTATTTCTGTCCTGGTTACTAACAAGCTTTGTCAGTGTCTCCTGGATTGAACATGAGTCACGGTTCTTGGCGTTCCCCCACGGCGCCGATCCGATGGGAGCAATGACTTCAGCCCCGGAGGAGCTGGGCTGGGGGACCCAGCCTGCCTTGGGCAGGGCCAGGCCTGGGCAGGAGCTGCAGCAGTCACTGGTGCCAGTTGGAATCTTGCTCTGAGTCACCGTCACCTCAGCCGTGCAGCCGTTCCAGTGCTAATTAATCTCCTTAATTGTTGTTGTCCCTCTGTGTCGTGGTGCAGAACGCGTTCTCAGATCTCCTCAAGCCCATCTCGGAGCAGATCCAGGCCGTGCAGAATTTCAGGGAGAAGAACCGTGGCAGCAAACTGTTCAACCACTTATCAGCAGTCAGCGAGAGCATCCCAGCCCTGGGCTGGGTGGCCATGGTAAGGATTCCAGTGGGAAGAGTTTTCCTTGGGCTGCTGGGGAGAGTCTGGAGAGAGTCTGCTCAGTGCCAACGTGTTCTCTCTGCTCTAGGCTCCAAAGCCTGGCCCTTATGTGAAGGAAATGACTGATGCTGCCATGTTTTACACCAACCGGATCCTCAAGGAGTACAAGGATGTGTAAGTTCCCCTTTTCTCTTCGGGATGTTGTTGAACTTGCCCAGCTGGGGCTGCTCCAGCCTCTGACCACAGGCTTTCCTCGGCCTTTAATTCCTCCTCCTCTCACCTCCCTGCGTTCTCAGAGATAAAAAACAAGTGGACTGGGTGAAAGCTTACCTGAGCATCTGGACAGAGCTGCAGGCCTACATCAAGGAGTACCACACCACGGGGCTGACCTGGAGCAAAACGGTGAGTGCTGCCGCAGCGGGGCGAGCTCCGGGGCGGCCACCGCCGCGGGAACGGAGCTGGTGCGAGTTCCTTTTCCTCTCCCCTGCTCTTCCAGGGTCCTGTAGCCACAGCAGGGGCCAAAGCACCACCTGCCCCCCCGGCTGGGGCTGCACCCCCACCCCCAGGGCCTCCCCCTCCTCCTGCCCCCGTGAGCTCCGGCACGGACGACTCGGCCTCGCGCTCGGCGCTCTTCGCCCAGATCAACCGGGGAGAGGGGATCACCTCGGGTACGTCAGGGCCACGGGGAGGGGGGGAACTGCCCTGCTGCTGCTCCCTGTGCTGCTGCTCCCTGTGCTGCTGCTCCTTGTTTTCCTGCTGTCCCTCACAGCACCTGCTTCCAAAGTACATCAAAACCCGTCTGGTCCCAGTCTGGGGCTGGGGCGGCGCTTTCCCAGGGACAAAGTGAGCACTCCTGGGGGAGAATTGTCACCCTCATCTGGTGGGACAAGACATGAACCTCTAGCTAAAAATGCCTGAGGCTGAGCCCTTTGCTTGCCTGCATGTTCCTGGTACTAAAAGTGCAATTTCACAGCTGTTGTTTGTACAGGTTTTTTTCCCTTTTTTGTGTTACCTGGTGAGCACATCAGGACACGAGGTGCTGGGCTCGGGGCTTTTCCCAGCTGCAGAATGGGAGAGCTGGCACAGTTGTGTGATTCACGTTGTGTTCTTGTCAATATTGCACCAGCATTTCCTGCTTCCTGCTCCTCTTCCTGTCACTCACGCTTGGGCTCAGCTTAGCCCCAGCCTCAGGAGTTTATTTGTGTTTTGACAAGTGTTATCTTAAACACCACTGGTGTGTGGTGTTTGTGGAGCTGCATTGCTGGAGGTCTCAGGTTTGTCTTTTGCAGGCCTAAGGCACGTCTCAGATGACATGAAAACCCACAAGAATCCAGCCCTGAAGAACCAGGGGGGCCCCGTGAGAAGTGGCCCCAAACCTTTCACTGCTCCCAAGCCAGCCTGCAATGCTAATCCCTCCCAAGGCACCTCCCCGAAGGCACCTCCATTGCTAGAGTTAGAAGGCAAAAAGTGGAGAGTGGTGAGTGCCTGGTGCTGGCAGGGGTGGCTTGGAGGGATGGGAGCTTTGGAGGAGCACAGGGGGCTCTTCTGGAGACGTTTTTACCAGCCTGAAGGCACCTGGTTGTTTTTAAAGGGATTTTAATGGATTGATTGCTCTGCATTCAGAAAATGACGTGTGTTTCCTCTGTTTCTTCAGGAAAACCAGGAGAATGCCACTAACCTGGTGATCAGTGACACAGAGCTGAAGCAGGTAGCATATGTTTTCAAGTGCACAAACAGCACACTCCAAATCAAAGGCAAGATCAACTCCATCACCCTCGGTGAGTGGGGAGAGCCCTGCAGGCTGCCTCTGCCTGCTGCTGTGTGTGTGCAGGAGCTGCAGCCTCCAAAGCCTTCGTGCCCTGATCTGCTTTTCTTTGCAGATAACTGCAAGAAGCTGGGTCTGGTGTTCGATGACGTGGTGGGCATCGTAGAGATCATCAACAGCAGGGATGTTAAAGTTCAGGTGAGTGGCCTCTTCTCTCTCCTGGCTCTGGAGCTGTTTTATTTCCAGACCAGTGCAGCTGTGGAGAACATCCATGGAACACCATCTGTCCCTTGGGGAAGGGCTGAAATTTGTGTCTCTGAGCTGTTTCAGGGTGTGGGGTAAGAGCTGAGGCTCTGTGAGGTAGGAGCACGTTTGGCTGCCAAAGCAGGAGGCCAGCAGTGGGATTTATTCCAGTTCAGTTTGGGCCATCTTATTTGGGATGGTCAGTTTGCCCAGTGCTGGCTCAAGTTTTGTTCTAGAGTGGACCAGAACAAGAAACTGGGGGAAATTTCAAACAGAAATTTGGGATTTTTGCTGAAGGTGGGAACATTCGAATCCCGCGCCATTACCACGGGGAGGGCTTGGAGCCCAACCTCTTGCCTTGAAGGAAAACACACACCCAAAAATGCTGCTGTGGTTGTCCAGAACTAACCCTGCTCTGGCCCTGGCAGGTCATGGGTAAAGTGCCAACGATTTCCATCAACAAGACAGATGGGTGCCACGTGTACCTGAGCAAGAGCTCCCTCGACTGCGAGATCGTCAGTGCCAAGTCCTCGGAGATGAACGTGCTCATCCCCGCCGAGGGGGGGGACTTTGTGAGTGCAGCTTTGGGGATCCTCCTGCAGCTCTGCCTTGGGCTGGGGCTGGGTTTGACCCCCTGCAAGGGAGTGTTGGTTGCAGTGGTGGGAGAGTTTGGAGGTTGTGAACGGTGATGTGATTTTAAAAAACCAGCAAAAAGTATCTGTAAATTAAGATTATTGCTGGTTTGTGAGAGCTGCTTGTTCCTGGGCATCTCTTGGGGGCAGAACGAGGCACCAGTGGTGGTACAGGAGGTAACAGCACAAAGCTGAGGAAAGTGGGAGTGAAGCAGTGGGAGTGCTTATTGATCTATCATAAACTGATTTTTGACTACAGATTTCTGGGTTCTTTTTACCCTCCAGACTGAATTCCCTGTCCCAGAACAGTTCAAGACAGTGTGGAACGGTCAGAAGTTGGTTACCACTGTGACAGAAATCGCTGGCTAAGCCGAAAAGCTCCAAGGCTCACTAAACCCTCTCCCCTGGCCCTGCTGTGGGACAAATCTGCTTTCAGACGATTCTTCTTAGATTCCTTGTACCTTTCTGCTCTCAAACTGCTTCTCTTCTACCCGAGAGACACAGCTGCCTGCCATCACTGAGGTTCCTCTGCCTGGGGCTTGGGGTAGGCGGCGGGTCAGTGATTGTCCACCTCTCTCTCAGCAGGAAGGTGTATCCTCTCTCCCCTTGTCCCCGTCTAACTGCACCAATCGATCGGAGCCTCGGTGAAACCTCACAGCCAGTCCTGGCAGTTGGCTTTCAGAGTGTTGTTTTTTGGTTTTTTTGGTTTTTTTTTGTATTGCCTTTAAGCAAAACTGTTCATGTGAGAGGAGTGTTGTCCCCTTTTTTACCGAGTGACGGTGTCTGTCGGGGCCCACGGGACCCGGCTGCTGGGGCAGGTGTCCTGGGAAGGTCCCGGGAGCTCATCCCGGCTCTCTGGTGGCATCACAGGAAACGGTTTTGTCGGACCAAAGGCTGAGGACCTGGGCCAGTTCCACCCCGATTTCTCTCCCCACCATTCCCACTAGCTCAGTGCATTCCTGATTTGTGCCATGACAGGAGGCTTTCATTCCCCAGTGCCACAGGAAGGCTGCGGCCGTGTCGCCACGGCCACCCGGCGGCCTGGCTGGTAGCTTGGAGCTGAGCCCCTCTCATTCCATGGAGCCCTCTCCACCTTCACGAGGGAACCTTTGCCCCAGGGCTTTCCTTCTTGGAGCAGCTGGATTCATGTTCAGCCTCCCAGGATGGTTCTTGTGAACGTGTCCCCTTCCCCAGAGGAAGGGCCTCCTCCGTTCCAGGTCAGTAGCGCAGAGTTGTAAATACCCGAGCTGGATCAAGTCGGTTCATCACTCTCTTCCTCATCTGCAATCAGCCCCCACTGAACCCTCTCTCCCCCCTTTTTCCCCCCCCCCTTTCCCCTCGTTGCTTGGCTCTTTATTTTTTGGTGGAAGCTCGTAGCCTCTGTTCCAGGGCCCTGGGGCAGAGTGATGGATCACACAGTACTGTACTGACCCACAAAGGGAGCTGCACGTGCTTTGACCTTCATTTTTTCCAACGCCTCGGGTGGCATAAGCATATCTTAAATTGCATCTCTTCTGTAAAGTGTCAATGTTCTTTTTCTCTAGTACAAAACTTACAGGAAAAAAAAAAAAAAAGAAAAAAAAAAGAAAAATTATGCAATTTTTTTTTTTTAAAGTTGTTGAAACTGTCCTGTGACTTGTACTTGTCTTCTCCTGAGGCTTGTGAAAAAACCTTTCTTATGTACTTAAGATTATACAGAAGATAGAATAAAGTTAATGCCAACTTGCTCATTTCTGTGGCTCTTGGCTCTTTTTGGGGGCACTCTCTGCCTGACCCTGCCTTCATTCTTTTGAATACTTTCCCACATTTTCCCTCCAAACACAGTCAGTAGTTGTCCAAGCTTTTTTTTTAGTTGGTTAGATGGAAAGTTCTTTATTGATTTCAGTTGTACAAAAGAACATAAACCAAGCCATTAGTTGAAAACCCTTCAAGCTGTTAATACTGCTGCATTCCAAATGCTCTTTTTTTTTTTTTTTTTCCCCAGAAACCCCTAAATTTGGCCTTTTCCCCCCATCCTGAAGGATGGGCTGGACCATGACTCCCCTGCATGCAGCCATGAGAGTCTTGCTGATCCCTGCACTAGAGAGTTGGGTTAATACTGCCAAGTGTGTCCTGCAGGAGCAGGGGATGGAGAACAAACCTCAGGCAGAGCTCTGCCCTCACCCAGGGCCCAGCTCAGCCACAGCTCTGAGAACTGAGCTGGATTCACCAGGCTGGAGTGTGTCAGGGTCAGGGCAAGGCTCAGCCCAGCAGAATTCCACTCCTGGCACTCCCCTCTTGTTCCCCTTCCCCAAACCCCTGCAGGCCTGGCTGCACCCAGTGCTGCTGCTGCTGCTGCACAGTGGCTGGTGTTAGTTACAGTGACAAAACCCTGCCCAGCGCTCCCAGAGGAGCCTCAGTGCAGGAAGGGGAGGATGGTGCTGTCAAACCACTCTTCTGAGAAGTGCAGGTGATCCCCCTTCACCCCCAGGAACACCAACTTCCCCGCCTTGTCCATCTCCTGCAGCCCCAGGCGATCCTGCCAAGAGAAAGGGGAGGTTCCACCTCTGCTCCTCTCCTCGTGGAGGGGGGAAAAGGGGTTCCAGGGGGCTCTGGCAGCAGGGCTTTGAACAGGAGCAGAGCTCAGGGGGATCCTGAGCCAGGCAGGAAACACCCAGTGCCATTCCCTGAGTTCCAGCAGTGCCAGGAGTGGCTGGAGGGAAATGTCTCCCCCAGACAAACAGCCCCAGGAGTGACAAGAGCAGAGTTGTGGGGACCCAGGGACAGCAAAGAGGGGACACAGCACGAGCCCCCAGAACTCACCTCTTTGTACAGAGAGGTCTCCTGCAGCGGGATGGTCTCCTTGGCTTGGCCACTTTTGTAAAACCCAAACCACTGCATAAAAACGGATAAAAAAAAATGAAGGCACAGCTGCTGAAGGGCTCCCAGGAGCCAAGCAGGCTTCCAGCAGCTCCTGGAAGGCCCGTGTTTGTGCCCAGCCTGCCCCTCTGCAACCTCCAGTTCTGCCACCAGAGGACAAACCAGAGCCCAGGAAGCCCCAAAACCTGCCCTGCCCACCTCACCTCAGAGATCGGAGGGTCCACCATGGTATCGTTGAGGAATTTCACCATCACAAACTTCTTCAGAGCCATCAGGTTCTTCTTGTAGGTCTCGTTGATGCCCTGGGTGGAAGCAGGAGAGCAAATCCAAGGCACTGGAGAGCCCAGAGCCAGGGAAACTGCCTGTTCCTCCACTGGAACCCTGACAGCCTTCTGCCCTCAGGCCCTTACCCTCTCCTGGTTGATGTCAGCCAAGAAGATGCTGTTTTTCCTGTAGTCCTCCTCCTTCAGCGGGTCGTGCCAATACTCAGCTTGGACCAGGCTGGAGAGGGGGGAGGACACCAAAAGCTCAGCCTGGGCCGGCAGAGCTGCCCCTGTGGCCAGGTTTGGGGGCTGTACTCACTGCTCCTGCACTGCCTTGGTGTAGGCTCCCAGGTCCAGCGTTTTGCGGATCCAGTCGCAGACGTGGGAGCTCTCGCCGGGGCAGCGGGGGAAGCCGTACACCCCTGGGGGGGGACAGGGCTCAGTCAGCCACGCTGGGACCCTCCTGCTGCACGGGATCCTCCTCGTGCAGAGCAGGAGTTACCCAGAAAACCAGGCGGTTTTCAGCCCCTGGACAGCCCTGCTGTGCCAGGAGCCGTGGCAGAGATAAGGGAGGTGCTGGGTGCTCCCTACAAACCTCCCCTCTCCACTGCAAAGGGGCCATGGAACCCTCAGGGGAGAGGATTTGGAATTCACTGCCAGCCACTCCTAACTCCACACACCCCCTGAATTCCATCTCAATACCTCCCTTTCCTTGGGGGCTTTGATTGTAAAATACCCCGCAAGGTTCAGTCTCACAAAGGCTTGGATCTGCAGGAATTCCTCACAGAAATAACTCATCCCAAGGTGTGCAAGGATCCAACCCAGGCAGTGAAGCCAGCTGCTGACACAGGTCCCTTTGCCAGTGCCACTTAAGCAAGATCGAGATAACGAAATCAGCAAACACTAATTGGGGCCAAACAGAGCAGCAGATGCAGAAAACAACAACAAGGGGAGAATTTAACCCAAAAGGAAGCGAGCAGAGTTGAGGAAAGAGCCCCCAAAAAGGCGCCCAGGGGGTGTGGGAGCTGCAGGGGACACTACCTTGGTGCTGTCCCCCGATGGAGATGAGGTTGAGCATGGGAGGAGCAGGGCACCTCTGGGCCACAGCCCTCCTGTGGGGGAAGAGGAAGGAGCTGAGCAAAGCGTGCCCAGGCCACGGGTGCAGGTTCTGCGTGGGCTTGGGCACCGGTGGAATGTTTGCCAAGGGATTGAACCCCGCCTGGAACAGCAGGGAAACACAATCTGCCCCCTTTGGAGCGCTCCTGCCTTGAGGAATTGAGCAGTTTGTGTCTGCTGGGCGCTTCTGAAGGGTTTTAAAGGAGGATCTGAGCGCAGACTTACAGGAACTGGCCTCCCTGGGAGAAGCCCATGGCGTTGTAGCCTCCCTGCAGGCGAGGGTCCGTGGCCAGCTGCCCGCACACCTCCCTCACCTGCTCGTTGACGTTCATGAAGAAGCTGTTCTCCATGTCCTGAGGGAGCACAAGGGGGTGGGTCATGTGTACCTGTGCCGTGGCTGGGCCCGTTTGAAGCTCTGCAGGTCACTGAGGATTCGTGGGGATGAAAGAGGACCTGAGCTTTCACAGGGAGGGAAGTGAAATCCCAGTTCTGAGAGTTCCCTTTGCCAGGCTTCCCCTTTTACCTGACCTGGTTGGGAAAAATGTCCCATGTGGGACAGTGACACTTCCCCAAACTCCTCCACAACTCGAATCTCTTCAGATTTTGTTCGTGTATATATTGAAGTTAAAAATCAAACTTCTCCACACACACTGCACACATTGTCCTGAGAAATCACCTAAAGAAATTCCACAGGACTGCAGAAACACTGTCAAAACCCACAAAAAGGTGCAGAGGTGTGTGGTTTATTACACTGAAGCAAATAAATGTTTGCAACTCGGGAAACGTGGCCAGAGATGAAGCTCTGCCTCAGCACAGCCCCCATCCCACGCATTGCCTGTAGCGGTTAGAATGTGCTAATTAGCGGATTTGCATATTAATCCAGTTTAGGTCAGGGATTTGTTTTCCCCCCCAATGCTTTTCTGCAGGTATTAGCTGGACTTTATCGGGTTCTACCTGTCAAAGCTGTTTACCCCACTGAGCAGAGGAAATTAGCAGGGAAAGCCCGGCAGGAATCCTTGTGGAATCCTGTTAAAACCGCGGACTGCGGGAACTCCAGCCCCGCCCCTGCACGTAGACACACGATGACACCCGATGTACCTGGTGACACGCGATTTACCTGGATCATGTTGCTCCCGATCTTGAGCGACAGGACGTAGATCCCCGGGATCTTTTTCTCCACCAGTTTCTGGATGTAGCCCATGCTCACCGGATTGCAGCAGCTGTCTCCTGCCAAGGGGAAAACACCGGGATGCACCGCCACGCCACGGCCCCGGCCCTCGCCTCCCCTCCCCGGACACCCCACGAGCCCCGAGCTGCCGCGGCACCGGGAGGGGTCAGCACCTCCCGGCCCCCGCGGGAGGANCTCCCGCGGGCGCTGGCGGAGGGCCCCGGCTCACCCATGCCGTGCCAGATCACCAGCGGAGTGACGGCGGCCGCGGGGCCCGGGCACAGCCCCAGCAGCGCCAGCACCGGCACCGCCGCCCTGAGCGCCGCCATCTTGGCCTCTCACATGACCCGCCGCCGGCGAGGGGAGGGGCGTGGTCTGGGGGCGTGACCAATCAAGGGCGTGTCTCGCATAAGGGGCGTGGTTTGAGGGAGGGGCGTGGCCCCGGGACTCCACCCTGGCCGCGGGTTCGAGCCCCGCCGCTGCCGGTCCCAGCCGGGAATCCCAAATCCCGCTGCCCGCCCCGGGACACGCAGCCAGGAAACCCACGCGGCCCCCGCCTGCGTGTTGCCCACGTGGCCCCGCATCCTGTGTGCCCTGCCGTGCCTCGGGAATGGGCTGCGGCACACCCTGCCGGGGCTGCTGGCTGGTTTCCTCCCGCTTGGCACAGCAGCCGTCAGGAAGTTCTTCTCGGCGCCGAGAAAGGACAAGCCCTCATCTGCCACCCAGCCTTTCCAACACACTTGCGTGGCCTGTTATAAAACACTTCCCATTTCCTCCCGAGGGAAGCTGCTCCCGGCCACTTTCCTGGTGGCTGTGCTGTGCTTTGGCTGCTGTCCCATGGTCATTGTGGTCCTTCTCACACTGGCCTTGACGATAATCAGCGTGCCAGGCACAGGCATCAATATCAACCACGTGGAAATGGCACATCTGTGCCTTCCCTGGCTCTGCACCCTTCCCTCTCCCAGTCCCACGAGGCCTCTGCAATTCCCGCTCTCCCCTTTTCTTCTGTAGCTGCTGGCATTGGAAGCTAAGGGGTGAAATAAAGGCTTAAAATCCTCCCCACGCTTACAAGGATGATCCCAACATTGCTCAGCACTCCAGGCAGCATCCCTGCAGTGAGGGAAGGGACAGGAAGCACCCACTCCTTTCCCTCCTTGTGACAGTTTCCTCCTGGCCTCGCTCAGATCTTTGCTCTCTGCCTCCCCAGACAGGCAGGGTTCCTGCTGGGAATCACAAATACCTTTGGCACAGTGGCAGGGATTATTGCTCCCACTGCAGCTGGACTTCTCCTCAGCCAGGTAACTTGGGGCCAGAAACCAACGGCCCATCCCTGGATAAAAACCAAACCTGCTGTCAGCAACGGATCCATTTCTTTGCACTGAATCGAAAATGACACCGAGCCCACCCCCTCTCCCAGAGAAAATGTGTCGTAGCACCTGGCAAAAAACAGAGCTCTGGACTATTTTGGGGACAGGGATGACTCAAAGCAGGAAGAGCTCCACATGGGACCCCATCTGGATGTGTTTGGAGATGGGGAGAGGGTCGAGGGAGTGGGTGAGTGGGAAGCTCTGTGCCAGGCAGGAAAAGCTTCCTGAATTCAGCAGAGAAATGCCAAGGTAGGAAATGTCTCTCCAACAAGACGGGGTCTGACAATTCTTCCCTGGGAGGGTGGTGAGGCCCTGGCACAGGCCCTGGGTGCCCCTGGATCCCTGGCAGTGCCCAAGGCCAGGCTGGACAGGGCTTGGAGCAGCCTGGGACAGTGGAAGGTGTCCCTGCCCATGGCAGGGGTTGGAATGGGGTGAGCTTGAAGGTCCAACCCAAAACCACTCCATGATTCTCCATGTCTGGAGTTGAGCAAAGCCCTTCTGCTGCTGGCAGGAGTCAGGAGCAGAGGGTGGATGAGTTAATGCCACCAAGGGGCACCAGGTCACTACATGGAGATGAACACTGAGCTCTGTCCTTGTCCCTCAGGACCCCCAGAGCAGCTGGAGCAATTCCTTCTCCCTCTCTGCAGCCTCTTTGCCTGATCTTGGGCACAGCCTTGGGACCATCCAGGAGTGGGCAAAGGAGGGCCCTGCTGTGGAGAGAGAGCCACGGGCTTGGGAGGGGCACAGGGGGATGAGCAGCATCTTCACCCACCTCTGTCCAGCCCCTGGTCCCAAAACCCGCTCCCCTGGGCCCCGTGCTGGCTGCAGTGCCCTGAGCCTGTGCCCGTGGGAAGGAGCCCCGCAGCATGGACAGATCCCAAACAGGATCCAGGGACTGCTGGAAGCCAGCCCAGCCTGCAGCTATTTCCAGCAAAGCTCTTCTTGGATGAAGCAAATCCATGATGAAGCAGCAGCGTTGCTTTTTAACTGGAGGCTTTTCACACCCTCTGCGCAGAGACTCCTGACACTTTTTTTTTCTCTCCTTAATGAGACAAGCTGATTATTCATTTATCCTTCTTCCCCGCTTAGAAGCAACTGGGGCAAAAAATAATTGATGGCATTACAGAGCTCGGGCTGGCAGCCCTGAGAGAGGCAGGGAAAGGGGATAAACAGGGAAAGCCTTGAGCCGGTGCCATCCTTACTGAGTGTGAGCCTCATTGAGGGCACTTTCTGCTCAGGATGTGGCCACTGAAGAGAAGTTTGGACTCCAAAGCGGGGTGAGTTGGGACTGCCCCATTCCCAGAGAAGCCGGGGAGTTCTGCTCCCCCCATGAGTGCATCACAGGTTTGGGCTGCCTTTTTGCTCTCTCAGTTAATTGTCATTACTATTAATATTTACCGTTATTATTGTATTTGACTTTGTTTTCAATTACGAGCATTAATTAACGCAGGGGGCCACGACAGACCCGCCGTTGCCATGGCAACCCCGCCCTCCGCCCGCCAGGGGGCGCCGCCGCCCGGGGCCCTCCCATAACGCCCCGCGGCCGCGGCGCTCCCGCCTCTTCCCCGCCTCCATCATGGCGGTGAGTGCCGGGACCGCGGGCCGGGCCGCCTCCATCCGCCGCCATCCGCGCTCCGCGGGGCTCCCCCGGGCGGATGGGAGCGGGGAGGGCCGGCGGGAGATGCGCGGGGGCGGGATGGGCGCGGAGGAGCCGCTGGGAGCGGCTGCCGTGACAGGCCGCGGCCCGCCCGGTAGCGGCGGGGCTGGAGAAGGGGCGGCGGCGCCGGGGTTGAGGCCCGGCGGGGAGCGGGGCGCGGCGTGCGGCGGCGGAAACCTTCCTCCGGAGCCCCGGAGAACCGTCCCGGGGCCGGCGGGGCGAGCGGCGGGCAGCCCCGGTGACCCCCGGTGTGGTCTCTCCGCAGCAAGACCAGGGTGAGAAGGAGAACCCGATGCGGGAGCTGCGGATCCGCAAACTCTGCCTCAACATCTGCGTCGGGGAGAGCGGGGACCGGCTCACCCGCGCCGCCAAGGTGCTGGAGCAGCTCACGGGGCAGACCCCCGTGTTCTCCAAAGGTGAGCGCCTGCGGAGGAGCCCTGGGCGGTTCCTTTCCCCTGCGTGCGGTGGCAGCGCGGATCCCAGGAAAGGAAGGGGATCCTTGGCAGAGCCGCTGTCGGGAGAGCTGCTGGAGGATCGGGGGGCTTAAATATTCGAGGGCTTAAATATTCAGGGGCTTAGATATTCACTCAGCTGTGCGCGTTTGTGTCAGTTCAGTTCTGTCTCCAAACTCAGGCTGCTGCTCTGCCAGCATCCTTTAAGACGGAATGTGGGGTTGTCTCGGTTCTTTTTAATTCCCTCGGATTTATCGGGTGTTGAGAAGCTGTGAACGCCCCGGGTGGGAATTCTCTGGCCGTCCTCTGAGTGTAACTGTTGCTGCCCGCAGCCCGATACACGGTGAGGTCCTTCGGGATCAGGAGAAACGAGAAAATCGCTGTTCACTGCACGGTTCGCGGGGCCAAAGCAGAGGAGATTCTGGAGAAGGGGTTGAAGGTGAGGATTTGGGGGCTGGATCTTTGGTTCGTGAGAGAACAGAACTGTTCCATTCTGAAGGTGAAATGTTGCACCTGATGTAGGTGCAGAATACACGGCATGAAGTGTTCACACTGTTTGTCTGGGTGCTGTTTTATCCTTATTTAAGAATTAGTTGGTGCAGCAGCTGATTTCTTTTGGGGTTCTGTCTTTGCTGCTGGGATTTAGGAGCAGCAGGATGGGGGGCAGTGAAATTTTTGGGATAAAGACTCAATAGCTTGTGAGTGAATTTGGGGGTCTGGTAGCAGTGGGCAGGGGTTTTAATTCTGCTTCCAGTCAGGAACAAAACTGACCAAGAGCTGATGTTTCAGGTGCGAGAATACGAGTTGAGAAAAAACAACTTCTCGGACACCGGGAACTTTGGCTTTGGAATCCAGGAGCACATCGACCTGGGCATTAAATATGATCCCAGTATCGGGATCTACGGCCTGGATTTCTACGTGGTGAGTATTCCCTCTTTTCCTGGGCTTGGGGGAAAGCTCCAGAAGGAGCCCAGAACCAGCACTGGCTCCCATGGACTTGCTGCCAAGTGCTGGAAGATGGGCTTGGGTTTTGTTGACATTTTTCTAATTTGAGATTCCCAGAGCTGCCATAAAATCCCTGATTTATGACAAATCCCACAAAGCCTCTTGAGAAACAAATCCCATTGCTCTGACAGCAGCTCCTGGGGTAACAGCAGCAGGGTTGGGTTTGGAGAAGGAGAGAGCAGCAAGGAGGCATCACCGGTGAGGGAATTCCAGGCTTCCCTCCTGGAAAACTGTTTAGGAAAGCAATAAGGGGCAGGATGAAGCAGTGCTGTTGGTCCTGCAGGTGCTGGGCAGGCCAGGTTTCAGCATTGCTGACAAGAAACGCAGGACTGGCAACATCGGGGCCAAGCACAGGATCGGGAAGGAGGAAGCCATGCGCTGGTTCCAGCAGAAGGTACAGTCCACCTTGATTTGTGTATCCCAAGAGTTTCCTGGCAAGGAGCAGCAAAATGCCTCCTGGAAAGGCTGGAGCAAATCACTGGGCAGATCTGGAGTGCTTAAATTGTAGATTTTTACTGTCCCAGAAGCTGCTACTACCAAATAGAAACGTTTGAGCACAAGTGTTTGTGCATTTTTGGGGGTGCTGAGCTGAAAGAGCAGCTCCTGGCAGGGAGGAATTACCAGCTCTGGTGTAAATGGCTCCCCAGAGTTTTTGGAGGAGCTGCTCGTTGGTGGATCCTGAGTGAGGAGGCAGGGTCAGGATTTGTGATAATGACTGGGAGCTGCTGAAAGCTGGGTTGGAAATCTCAGAGTGGGGACTGCTGATATTTTCTTGGGGTTTTTTTTGATAGAAAGTGTGGCCAGTGTGCCTGGACCCACACAGGTCACTGTGCAGGGAGGCCTCCAGCCTGATCCTGCTGAGTTCCTGTTCCCCCCATCCTGCCTGGCTGTGTTTGATGTGGCACAGTTGCCTCCAGGGCCCAGATTTTGGGGCTGGTCAGAGCAGCCTGTGGCTGTTTGTTTCAGAGGGATGCTGAGCAGATCTTGGTGCTGATCTGAGCACAGCCCCCTTGGACACTCCAGGAATTTGTCTTCCATGTCTGTGTTGGCTTGGAATGACTGTGGTGACTCAAGTTGTCTGCACTTTTACCTGATGGTGATTTCTCACTTGGTTCTTTTGTTTTTTCCCCTCACAGTATGATGGCATCATCCTTCCTGGTAAATGAGCAGTTCCTGTTACCAGAGAAGTAAATAAATTTTTCTAACCCTTAATTTGTGTTGTGTGTTCTGTGGGGAAGCTGATGGGAGTGAGGCTCCTTCTCTGCTGTTGTGGTTTGGCTTTTTTCTTTTTTTGCCCCTTTCTTTTTCCAATCCATGCTGTAATCCAGTGCTGTAGGTGGGGAGAAAAGCTCTTCTGACCTGTTTCTGTCTGCATTCCCTGCTCCAGCTTTGAGATGGAGGCAGCTCAGGGGACAATTTCCCAGCTCCCAAAGTTTGCAGTGACCCCCAAACATCAGCATCTCTCCTTTTCCTGCTGGTGGGTTCAGAGTCTGAGTCACAGCCAGCTCCCAGCCAGCCTGGAAAACTCCCTGGGCACTGCAGCTCCAGGCATTCTCTTGCTGCTAATAATTCCTCCAGCCCCATTTTAGAAAGCAACAAAGGCTTTTCCCCCATTTTCCATTATTCAGCAGTTCCCTGCCCCACACAAGGTCTCTGCTGCTCCTGCCAGGTGTGTCCTGGCTGCCGTGACTCACCCACAGGCTGGGGTTGCTCTTACCTTGCTCTCAGACAGGTTTGTCCAGGGGGAAGCTCTGCCCAGCACCAGGATTTGCAGGTTGAGGCGCAGAGACCCCTCAGCTTTCCCCATAAACTCCTTCCTCCTGTCCCCCCTCCCAGCCAGAGTGTCGCTCCTGTCAGTTCTACACTTCAGCAGGCTTTTGGGGTGCTGTGAGGTCACCCACCCTCACCAGGTCCCAGGGGCACAGACAGGGCTGGACTCGGCTCCAGACTCAGCTGAGACAGCACTGCAAGGACGTCCTCGCTGCCAACAATCCCAAAGAACAGCAGCCATTGGGAGGCCACAGGGATAGGTCTGGAGTGATATTGCCTCAGGAAAAAAAAAAAAGTGTCCAGTTCCAGGCTCCTCAGGCCAAGAAAGCCAAGGAGCTGCTGGAGTGGGTCTAAAAGAGGGAACAAAGATGGTTGAAGGACTGGAGCATCTCCCTGCTGGGGAGGGACTGTGGGAGCTGGGCCAGGTCAGTGTGGGGAAGGGAAATTTGAGAGTGGATCCCATCAATCCACACAAACATCCCCAGGGGCTGGCACAGGACGGTGCCAAACTCCGATCCATGCCCAGTGACAGGATGAGGAGCAATGACCATGAACTAAACCACCAGTAACACCTCAACACGAGGAAGAACTTCCCATGAGGGTGGAACAGCTGCCCAGGGAGCATGTGGAGGCTCCCTCTGTGGGGACAACCCAAACCCACCTGGAGGCATTCTTGTGCCACTCCAGGTTTGAACTGGACGGATCTCCAGAGGGCCTTTCCAACCGCAACTCCTCTGGGATTCTGTGACAGCAAAGGATTTTGTGAGAGCGGAGCAAGAAACAACTCGACAGCCTCAGGGCGGCCCTGCCAGCACTCAAGATGGCGCCGCCCAGCGCCGCTGCCAGCGCCCAATATGGCGCCGCCCTGTGCCCTCACCCGCCATGGCCGAGGCCGCGCCGCGCCGCTTCCGCTTCCTGCCCGCAGCCAAGATGGCGGCGGCGGCGGGGCAGCGCCGTGGGCCCGGCGGCCGCTGAAGCCGCTTCCGCCGCCGCCGGCTCTCCAGCAGTAAACATGGCGGAGTCGGTGCTGGAAGTTGTGGGCCGGCTCCAGGCTCGGCTGGCGGGCAGCGCCGAGCCCAAGAAGGTGATGGGGAGGGCTGCCTCAGCCCGCCGGGACCCCAGCGGTGGGGACGGGGGGTCGGGAGTGCGCGGGGCGCGGGGCAGGGCCTCCCTCCGCCGGGGCTTCCCCTGCCTGGAGCTCCGTGCCCGGCCGGGGCCGCGGGGTGAGGCGTGCGGGCTGCCCGGGGCTTGTCTCCGCCTCGCAGGCCCCGGGGGTCCCGTTTGCGGCGGGCGGGTGTCCTTGGTGGGGTCCCCCCGTGGCAGCGGTGGACGGGCGTCCCTTTTTAGGGTGCCCCCGTGGCAGGCTTGGGGTGGTGGCAGG
>VXBN01010321.1:152036-168932 GCA_013397395.1 Sinosuthora webbiana
CACGGGTCCCGCGTGGGGTGTCCCCGTGGCAGTGGCGAGCAGGGGTTCCTTTTGGGATCTCCCTTGGGCAGTGTCGGGCAGGGGTCGCTTTTAGGATCTCTCTCGGCAGTGTCGGGCAGGGATCACTTTTGGGGTCCCTTTGGGCAGTGTCGGGCAGGGATCACTTTTGGGATCTCTCTCGGCAGTGTCGGGCAGTGGTCCCTTTTGGGGTCCCCGTGGCAGGGCCGGGGCCCGGCGGGGCACAGGGGCAGTGCACAGCTCGGCGGAAGAGCCGTGCCCTGGTGACGTGTTGGGTGGCGGTGCCCGGGAGCCCACGCAGGGAGGCACCGCCGCGGGGCTGGCGGGGACGCGGCTCCCGGGCCGGAGCTGGCTCCTGTCGCCTCCGTCCCCTCTGGCCTTGGGGCATTTTCTGCCTCTCTCCGCGAGGGAATGCGCCCGCTGCCATCACGTTCTGCCCGCGGTGCTGCCCCGACCTGCCCGGGGCTCGCTGTGTTCGGTGATATTCGGCTGGTGACAGCGACTGTCCGGCCGGGCACCAGCGCTCAGAGCTGGTTTTTCTAGTGAAATCCGGAATTATGGTCGAACTCGGGCGTGCTGTTAACTCCGTTCTCCGGTTTGAAAGGGGGAGCATCTGTCGAGAGTACTCACACGTGTTCGGTTCAAGTTTTGTGCGGTTCAGGTGAAGGAGGAGGCAGGCAGGGCCGTGCAGCTGCTCCGTGCTGGGCTCTCTCTGTTTCACTGAGACTAACACCTGCTCAACTCCCTTCCCAAGATCTCCCAGCACCCAGGAGGAGAGGGGAGGATGCTCGGGTGCTGACCCTTTGAAACGGGAGCCCCTGCAGGAGCTCCAGCCTGGCTGGGGCTGAGGCAATGGGATCTGGTTACTCTTCTCACCCTCCCGGCCAGCACCAGAGCAGCGTTTACCTCCCGGAGCCCCAAACGGAGCCGAGGGACTGCCAAGGAGTCAGTTCCAGGGGCTCTGAGCTTCGTGGTGCTGAGCAAAACTTCAAATACTGCCTTGAGTGCTCTGTGCACAGAGAATTAGTGCTGCTGTTCCCTGACCCTCGTGTGAGTTCGGGGCAAGAGCTGCTGGTGTGTTTCTGGAGCACTGCGAGTCTCGAGTCTCGGGGCAGTGTATTGTCAGCCCGACTCTTTCTCCAGTGACCTCGTGGTGCAAAGTCGTTTCTGGCTCTGCTGTTCCTGGGCGGTTTGGCCAGGGCAGGCAGAGGAGGTAAAGCAGGGTAATGACTTGAAAACCTGTTTTCTTCCCCAGCAGAAAGGTCCTGTGACCTATATTCTTTATTTCTGAGACTTTCCCAACCATATCCTGGAAGCATCAGTGGTTTAAAGCCTGAATTCGGTTGCCATTGCATTCTCTTGATGGGTCTTGGGAGGACCTCCCTGTTGGAAGAAATGTTACCCCGTCAGCAGGACAAACCCACAGCATCCCTGGGTGCTGCCCACCCTCACACCATTTCCACTCCTCACTTTTCTTGCCTGGTCCTTTCAAAATATTTTATCAGGAATGTGAAAGAATAATATTTGCCCAGTATCCTGTACAAACTCCCTGCCTTGCTGGAAGGTGTAAAGTGTTGTTGTTACTGGTTTCGGGTGAAATTCAGGCTGCTGGCACGGAACAGCGCCAGTGAAATCTTGGGCAGTGCTGTCATGGTTTGGAAAAAGTCCCTTTTTTTCCAGCAGAGGAGGTGCAAGCTCTGCTCCAGGGCTGTGGGAAGAAAGAGGAGAAGGAAAACATGAGCATCTTCACGGAGCAGAAGCAGCTGGGCTGTGCTGGAGCAATCTGATCTTAGCGTGTGTTTTTAGTGTCGTAACGGCCTGGCTGCCTTCTTCCAGAAAAAGGAAACAATCCACCCATGTTCAACAGGCCTTGATTGGAGCTGGAGCTCGGGGAAGGTTTTATGGGCTGTGTCTTGACTGACTGAAGCCCTGCCCTGTGCTGGGGTGTTTTACAAGAGCCGTGTCGTGTGTGTCTCGCTGGACACGAGCCCTGGTGTTTTCTGCCTCCCACCCGGTCGCCTTTTCCTCGCAGGAGTTGTAGGATCTTGGTTATTTCCAAGAGGAGCTGCCAGATTTAGAATCCCAGGATTGTTATGGCTTGGAAAAGACCTCCAGGACTGAATTGTTTCTTGAACACATCCAGGGATGGGGACTCCACCACCTCCTTCCAGTGCCTGACCACCTTTCTGTGAAGAAATTCCTCCTGTTCAGAATTCTTCCTGATGTCCCTTTAAGCCTCAGTGGGATGAACTCCATCAGCTCCTTCCCAGAGGAAATAAAGTTCAGTACCAGTTTTTAAGCCTCACTGGATCAAAGTTGTGTCACTTGGTGGATCTCATGCACCAGGACCTGTGTTCCACGGAGGAACCGACCGCAGCGGCTGTGGAATAACTCAGCTCCTCGAGAGACGTGTTCTGGATCAAGTGTGTGGCCCCCCTGGTCTCCAAGCACCCTGAGAACAGCATTCCCATTGAGAACAGCACCTCTCTTCCTGGAATCCAGCCCTGAAGGCAGCAAATAACTAAAGAGCAAATAGAACTGTGGGAGATGCTACAGTGGGGTGTAGCTAGAAAATACTTGGGAGGATTTAGGGATGCCAGAAATGAGTTCTCCTTTGGTTCTTACTCTCACAGTGGGATTTTGTAAGCTCTGAAAAAACCTTTCCAGGAATTTAATTAGCTCACAGAGATGCTGTGCTTTAATATTGTCCTGGTTTATTCTTTTTCTATCAAGTACAAAAACCCATCCTTCTCTTCCTTCCTGTCCCCTCTGCACATGCAAGTCCAAACTCCTTTATTACCAGTCCCAGAAGGATTTTGGCCTTCCCAGAGGGATCCTGAGCCCTGAGCTGTGGCAGGCAGTCCCAGGAGAGGCAGCAGAGCTGGGCTCTGTCCCTGCTGCCTTTGGTTTGAAGGCTTCAGTCGCCAGTGCACTTGTGGAGCAGCTGTGCTGACGAGGCAACAGTAGCCACCCTTGGTGTCAGTGTTTCACTCTTCTGAACCGAGAAAACCGAAACCTTCCGTCACAGTTATTAGGGCCGAAATAGAAAGGAGTGGTTTCTAGTGAACAGAAGTTGTGGTTTTGCTTCTCTGGGTGTCGAGGAGTGTTTCCTCTTTGAAGGCAAGAGCACTCCTCAAACAGGTTAAAGGGACTCACTTCCCTCCACAGGAAGGAAACCTGCAGACGTGTCTGATCCTTGCCCGGTGCCCGTGGGGGTGACGGGGTGTCAGCTTAGGCTGACAGGGCTGATTTGAGCACGAGCACAGTGCTTTAAAGAGAAGATCTTCTGGATCAGGGGCAGCCCTTTGTATGGCATATAGCATAGGAGTGCTGAGCACAGCCCGGGCTCTATAGGGGCTGGAATAATGGGAATGCTGATGAGGCTGGACTGTGGCTATAGCTGAGCTGTGGGAAATGAGGGGCAACGCTGCTGTCAGACGTGTTCTACCATGTGCTGTAGCTACAGAGCCAACAGGTGAGGCCATGTCCCAAACCACCTGGCTGCCAGAGGAACAGGAACATCCCCTTCACTTAAATCCCACAGTCATTAGGGTTGGAAAAGACTTCCAGGATCATCGAGTCCAACCTGTGACTGATCCCTGCCGACCAGCCCAGAGCCCCATGGCTGGTCAATCCTTCAGCACCTCCAGGGATGGTGACTCCACCACCTCCCTGGGCAGTCCATTCCCGTGCCTGGCCACCCTTTCCTGAAGAAATTTGTCCTGGTGTCCAGCCTGAACCTCCCCTGCTGCAGCTTGAGGCTGTTTCTTCTTGCCAAACTCCTCCAGCTCCTCGCTGGAGAGGGCTCCTTGTCCCACCCTGTCCCATGGAGCAGCTGAAGGTGCTGGCAGAGTCTTGCTTGGGGTGTGTGGAGGAAAAAACACTGCCCTGGTGTTTGGAGAAGGGAAAAGAGAGGGAATTTGGAAGGGATCAGGTGCTGTTTTAGCACCTGACTGAAGAGAGCCTGTCGGCAGTGGAGACACAGGTTCCCCTCTCAGGTCTTCAGGAGCATCTAGAAATCTTCCTTCCCCTTTTTATTTTGGTTTGTTCCCACCCCTCTCGCCAAGGGGTGTGATCCCACCACCACCTCCTGAGAGTCACAGGCTTCCAAGTCCTTTCTCCCCCTTGCTGTGTGTTTCTGCTCCCAGTGCTTTAAGCCAGATTTAAGTCCCGTGTGAAGCAAACGTTAATGTTTGAGTGTGTTACTAGACTTTGAGGTGGGCTCTTGTGGGCAGAGACAAGATTTTTTTGCACTTGGCCCTCGTGTTCAGCTTCTTTGGAGCCAGACAGCAGCTTGTCAGCCACTTGGATCCTCCTAACGAGCTCTCAGGCACTGCAGCGTTTTCTCCCTCCCTAATTCCCGCCTGTGGTTCCCTGTGGCAACCCTGAACGCTTCTCCTCTTGTCTCCACAGCTGCTGAAGAGCCTGAAGAGGCTGTCAGAGTTACCCATCACAGTTGACATCCTCGTGGTAAGAGCTGTGAAATCCCTGGGGCTTTTCCCGGTGTCTGTGGAGCCCTGGGCAGGGCTGTTTTCCCTGGGACAGGCTGTGCTGCCGTGGCCACCTGCTGCAGCCCGGTGCCGTGGGTGTGATTGTGATAAGGCTCTGGAAGTGCCAGGCACGGGTTAGGAGCGTGCCAAGGCAGGTGGGGAGCCGTGGAGGACAGTTTGGCACGCTCGGTTCTCCCAAAAGCTCAACACCTGGCTGGGATACGGGAGCTGGAGCAGATCCCAGCGACAACGGATCAGCGGGAAATGAGGAAGTGCGAAATCCTTACGGTTTTTAATGGCTTCTGCCTTCAAACTTGCCAGCTCTCATGGTAAATACTGACTTGGGTTATTAATAGGGATAATTAGTGCTTGACTAAGGTAAAATTAACTCCTTGATTTACATGTAGTGAGTGAGATAAAGCAGCTGAAGACATAATAAAAGCGATATCTTTGCTGTTAGATCAGGGAGGCTTCTCCCTCGCAGCAGAAGGGAGTGTGTTGATTTCTTTAGGGAGTTCAGCAGGGCTGAGAATTCCTGTTTTGCTAAGATGGGATTCCTGGCTCTCTCCTGAAGGAGACAGGAGTTGGGAAGACTGTGAACAGCCTGAGGAAACACGAGCTCGTGGGAGACTTTGCCAAGGACCTGGTGGCCAGGTGGAAGAAGCTGGTGCCCGTGGCCCAGGAGGCAGAGCGGTGAGTGAGCCCCGTGGATGAGCTTTGGGAATGTTTTTTCAGTGGAGATTTCAAACCTCTCTGGCCAAGGCTCTGGAAAAACTTGTAAAACCAATATGTGAACTCTGCCTGCCTGGGGGTTTTGCCTTGTTTTGGCAGGAACTGCCTGCCTTTGCTGGCTCTGGAGTGCTGGGATGATGACAGCTGCAGTTTCATGTGGAAGTTGGGGCCAGCTTTCAAGAATTTGCAGTTTGATTAAGAGATTAACAGGAGATGCCAAAAAAAGTGCCCTTAATAAAGCAAAAGATGCAATCTGCTTGCTTCCCATTTTATGATTCTGAAGACAGGAAGTTCTAGGCCCAAGCAATTTGAAAGAATGCTTTTATGAGCCAGAATCCTATGGAAACTGGGAGTTCTTGCTAGCAGGCATGTGGCAGTAACAAAGCTGTGTTGAACCCAGCAGAGATCAAATAGATTTGAGTGATAAGGGCCCAGTTTTTAATGGGAATTTGAAGGAGTGGTATTCCAATGTGCTGAACTGGGGGACATTTCCCACAGCATCACACAGCCAGGAGTGTGTAGGCACGGAGAAGGTTCTGTCTCTAGTCCTAATAAAAGTGCTTCATCAATTCTTGCACTAGAAATGCAGTTTTTAAATCCCTGATTGTTGCTGTTCCTTAGAGATCTAGTGGGATTTTTGCCACAAAGATACCAGAGACAACCTTGGTCTTCTGTGAGAGGTGTCCCAGTCCAGGGAATGGCTCTTTTCATTCATGTTGGGCAGAATTAATCTAACTCTTTTTGGTTTCTTCTCCCTTCAGAAATAACCTGGACTCCGAAGACCGTGACTACGAGAGGAGCAGCTCGAGCAAAAGGCATCAGGAATCCTCCCTCAGAGAGGATGAGGAGGCTGACCAGGATTACTCAGAACCCTTCCAGCCTTCTTGCAGCCAGTCCTATAGCCCAGATCACAGGGAAAAGAAATCCAAAAGGCATCCCAGGCCTGAGAGAGCCCACGAGACTTACGGCTACAGCAGCCACCAGGGGAAGGGCTGGGGCAGATCCTCCCCGGTGCTCTCCTCAGACCAGGAGTACTCGGACTGTGGACAAGCTGTGTCACCTGAGCCCAGTGAGAGCCCTCAGGACGTGGACACGGACCCTTACGCCTCTGAGGAGCAGGAAGAACCAGCACTATTCCATCGGAAAGCCACTAAGGGCCACGGCCTCCAGGAGAAGCCGGGCGCGGGCCGGGAGCGCGGCTCCGGCGATTTCTGCGACAGAGGGAACGGCGGCCGGGGCAGAGAGCACAAATCCTCGCACAAGAAGCAGCGGCTCGACGGCAGAGGGGACGACAGGACCTCTGCCTTCAGCCCAGAGAGGTTGCACAAGGCCTCTTTTAAAGAGCAGCTCCGAGAATGCCCCATGGCAGCAGCGGGCAAGGAGAAGCAGAGGACGTCAGAGGGCACCAAAAAGGAGAAGAACCGGGAGAGCGGCGCCTCCAGGAAGGAGAAGTCGCACTCGTTGCCGCCCTCGGAGGAATCTTTGGACAACCACGTCAAGAAGCAAAAGCATCGGGACTCTGAGAAGAGCAAATTGGAGAAGTCCAAGCAGGGCCTGGAGAGCTCGAACTCGGAGAAACGGAAAGCTGAGAGTGACTCAGGCAACAGGATCAAGGAAAAGGGGGGATCTGGGAGCTTAAAGTCGTCGGAGGGGAAGCGCAAAATCTCCGACGTGGACAGAAAATCAGTGGGTTTTTCCTCAAATTCCGGGGAGGGGGAAGCAGAGGATGAGTTTGAACAACCTACGATGTCGTTTGAGTCGTATCTCAGCTATGACCAGCCCCAGAAAAAGAAAAAGAAGGTGGTCAAAGCCTCGGCTGGGTCAGCTGGGGACAAAGACCGAGGGCACAGCAAACAGAACGGATCCAAAGCCAGTACCAACAGCTCGAGCTCCAGTCAGAAGAGTTCAAGCCACAAGAGAACAAGTGAGAAAAAGGCAGAGAAGAAACCCCCAGAGCCTCCTAAACCAAAGAGGGTAAGGTTTGGTAAGAAGGCAGAGTGTCTGTGGGCGTGAGCTTAGAATCCAGCCCAGTGTGCAGTGCATCTCCTGCTGACAAGGTCCCCATGTCTCTCCTCTCAAGTATTTATGCCTCTCTAAAACTGACCTTTTTTAGTGTCCAGAAATGGGAGAACTGGTGGTACAAGGCAGCTCATTCCAGAGCACAGACCTTCTTTTGTGAAAGCCTGGAAAATGAGCAATATTTCTGCACAGATCCTTTGTCACATGGGTGCCAGGGTTTGCTGTATAAATAGGGACTAATATGGAAAATCTTTACTGTTTTACCTTTTTGCCCAACTTTGGAACATTTGGCTCTTCACAAAGTGGTTTTTATAAGGTTTAACAGCATTTTAAATCCTCCTTTGCCATTCATTCTAGTAAGTGCTTCCTAAAACTCCATATCAAAGTTTTCAGTTGCCCTCAGTTTCTGAGGTTCCCTTCTCCTCCACCAGTGCAAAGTTTTTTGCAGGAAGAGGAGAAGAGGCAGAACTGGCAAAGGAGTGTTTGAGATCAAGGAAATGCTTCTGCTTGTCCTGAATAGGTTAAAACCATGGATGGCTCTTTCTGGAAGGTGCTGAATGATTCAGATCCCGAATTTCAGCTTCTTCCTATTGGCAGCCACCCCCTGAGGTGGTTCCCTGGTGCAAACTGAGCAGGATTGAGTGGTTTACTCAAAATAAACAAAAAAACCCCACAGCTCAGTGCTGTTTGTACACTGGTGGAATGTCACATTCTGCTGTATCCCTGGCTTATTCCATGTGCATCTTCTCCTTCCAGATAATTTTAGACGTGGTACCGACGTTACCAGACATCCCCCTGCCCCCCATCCAGGCCAATTATCGTCCTCTTCCCTCGATTGAGTCCATCGCCTGCTCCCAGACAAAAAGGAAAGGTATGTTGGGCAGGAAAATGGGTTTGGAACGAGCCACATTGTGGGAGAGAGCAGGAGTGGATGGTGGCTGGGTTCAGCCAAGGGCAGAGGTTTCAGACAAAAAAGTAGCTGCTCCCCACGTGCTCCATCAGAAATGAGAAGGATCCTTCACTGAAGCTTCTCTGGGGCTCGGGCTTTGGACTTGCCCTTCCTGAACCTGCTCTGCAGGTCTTTTGGAGGAGACTTTGCCCTTTAGGTCACTTCTGGGTGACCTGGGTGCCTCCTGTGCCATTTATCAGGACAGGCTCTTTCCTTTCTCTGTCCCCTGCTCACTCCAAGCGTTTCCCTCCACAGCAGTGTCCTCGCCGGTGGAGGAGAGCGAAGCGGGTTTCACGGGCCGGAGGTTAAATTCCAAAATGCAGGTGTACTCTGGCTCCAAGACTGCCTACCTCCCAAAGATGATGTCCCTGTACCAGCAGTGTATCAGGGTCCTCAGTAACAACATCGACTGTAAGTGCCTTTCCTTGTCTCAGACTCAACTGTGCGCGTGCACTGAAATTTTGGCAACTTGTTGGTGCAGACCCCAGCAGTTCCCCCTTGCCACAAACACGGGATAAATCCCACTGGAAGCCCAGGTGCTGCAGGGATCAGCACCCAGGATGATTTCAAGCAGTGCTAAAGCACTGGGATTTGTGGCAAACGGGGCTTGCACGGATATTTCTTAACTTGGAGATACCAGTGCCTGAGGTTCCTTCCTCTGCCCTCATCCTGCATGGTGTTGTGCAACACCGCAGTTTTTCCACTGTGTTTCAAGGTGTCAAGCCCTTTCCTTGGCAAGGAAGGAGCAGGAATAATGAACACCCTGTGCTTCTTTCTTCTCTCTAGCAATCTACGAAGTGGGTGGTGTCCCTTTCTCCGTGCTGGAGCCAGTGTTGGAGAGGTGCACCCCGGAGCAGCTGTATCGCATCGAGGAGTGTAACCACGTGAGTGCCTTGGCCTGGGAGAGGGGATGTGACGTGCAGGGCTGTCCTCACCTGCAAGAGCACAATAGCAAACAAAGCTTTCTCATGGCAAGAGATGCCTTTTGCTAGTTCTGAGAGCAGAATAGCAAACAAAGCTTTCTCATGGCAAGAGGTGCCTTTTGCTGGCCCTGAGCTCCTGGCTTCGCTGCACGCGAACGGAATTCCAGCGACACCGAGCTGGTGCCGAGGGAAAAGGGGGACTGGAGGAGTCAGGAGGGATCCCAGCTCTGTGTGGGTTTGCTTCAGGTGCTGGTGGAGGACACGGACCAGCTGTGGCACAACCACTGCCTGCGAGACTTCAAGAACGAGAAGCCCGAGGAGTTCGAGTCGTGGCGGGAGATGTACCTGCGGCTGCACGACGCGCGCGAGCAGCGCCTGCTCATGCTGGCGCGCAACATCGGCTCTGCCCACGCCAACAAACCCAAAGGTGGGGCTCAGGGAGGCCATTCAGCCCTAAAACCAGTCCAGTTTAGGAGCTGCTTGGCTCTGTGTGCTTGCCTTTGCTTTGTGGCGTGGCGGTGTCTTGCTTTGATCCGTGGTGGTGTTGATGCGGCTCGTTGTTTTACAGCAGTGATGAGTAGGCTCCTGTTTCTCCATGTGGCCTCTCCGTGCTGGCATGGAAGAGAACCAGGGTGGGGGGAAACATTCCTGGGTTTTGGGTGAACATAATGAGAGCTGCTGAGGGGATCAGTCTGATTTCTCGCTGCCAGAGGTTCACACCTTAGGAAGGAGACTGTCACTGTTCCTTTGGAATGGATTGGGAAGAGGTGGATGAACTGTCAGCAGTAAGACAAGCAGTGAGGAGCCTCCTTTATAGCCAGCTGGATGTAAGTGATGTTTCCCTCTGGCCTCTTGCAGGGAGAGTTGCCAAGATGGCATTTGTGAACTCTGCAGCGAAGCCCCCTCGGGATGTCCGGAGGAGACAGGAGAAGTTTGGAACTGGGGGCCCTCTTCTGCCAGAGAAGACCAAGTGAGTGTTTCTCTGTAGCACTTGCTGCTCAGGGCCTCCTGCCAGCTGCCCCCTGAAGCTCAGGAAAGGATACTGTGTGTCTGGGAGCTCCTTTTGCAGGGAAACTTGTAACTGTAATCGCCTGTTTCCTGCTGGGAACCAGGCAGATCTGGGTCACTGCTGGTTCCACCTTGTATCAGCCCTGCTGCTGTTACAAAGTGGCTCCTGTCTGTGGGATTGCCTCAAACCGTGGTAAATCCTTTATGGAAATGCCTGTCCTGTGTCTGTTCCAGAATCAAACCAGTCCTGTACCCATCCAGCAAAAGCCACGCTCGGGCCAGTGACGAGCAGTCCTACGACGGGCCCAGCACCAGCAGTGCCCACTCGGTCCCGTCTTCAGGTAGCACCTTCTCCTCCTACGACCCCAGGAAACCCCCTGTGAAGAGTAAGTACAACCTGCAGGACATCCCTGTGGTCTCTTAGGGCTTCTCCTTCACTAACAGCTGCTCCTGCTGTGGGGGAATTCCAGGTTCTGCAGGAGGGTTGATGTTGGTATCTCTCCTCTTTCTAAGGAATCTGTTCAGACTTGTTGCGTGAGGGAACAGAGACGGGAAACATGTGGTTCAGCTGCTCAGGGCTCACTGTATCAGCCTGTCCCGATGGCACCAGTGAGGCAGAACCTCTGCCTTTGCCCTCCTGCTGCCCTGTGTGTGTCCAGCTGTTTGGAATTGGAGTGCAGGAAGCAGGGAGGGTTTAACCAGGGATCTGTGTTGGTGCAGTGCAGAAAGCAGTGGCTTCTCCTCAGTCTGTGACCTGAAAACTCTGATGGGCCCTGCTCAAACACTGCCAGGGCTGCAGCTTTCAGCTGCTCTCAGCTCCTCCATCTATCACTTTTGCTTTCATGTGGAGGCTTTTTTGTTTGATTCAGTGGTTTTTTTTTTTCTTCTCCTTCTCTTTTGCAGAAATTGCACCAATGATGGCAAAGACTATCAAAGCTTTTAAAAACAGGTTCTCTCGGAGATAAGTTTGCAGAGCTGAGCTGGGCCTTTCTCTCTTGGGGAGGAATGGCACTGAAGGGGGAGAAGGTACCCAAACAGCCCTTCCTTATCTTTGAACTCTTTGGAGGCTGCAGCTGCTGGGAGAAGCTTCGATCTGCACAAGATGACGGCACAGTATTTTATCTTTTATTCTGGTCCCTTTCTCAGTGTCAAGCCCCCTTCTTTTAGTCCCCCCTGTCCTCAACATTCTGTTTCTGGCTTTGTCATCCATCGAAAGAAGGGTGTACAGAATCTCCTGACACAGGAAAATGTGAAATCTTGGCACCTGCTGAGAGTGGAAGATCCAGAGACTTATTTACTATTTAACCTCTTAATAAATTATAAAATGGTTTTAATTAATATTTTGCCCCTCTCTACCCTGCTGTATTATTTATGTTGCTCCCAGTAGTCTCTCCCTTCCCAACCCAGTCCTGGGGTCAGCCTTGGTGACTGGAGCTGGAATCCATCTGGGTGGACACTGGGTGTCACAGGAGCCTTTCCTGTGATCTGGGACCTGCTGGGCCCAAAGTCTCACCTGGAGGCTCTGGGACAGGCAGGCCCAGTGGCCCAGCCACTTGTCAGCCCTTTGGCAAGTGCATCCAGCCCCGAGGCTTTGCTCCCTGCTCGTGTGTGTCAATAAAATCTGAGCTCTTGACCTTCTCTGTGCTGTTGCTGTAGATCCTGTACAGGTGCTTTTGTGGTCCTGCAGGGATGCCAAGAGCCTTGGGGGACGTTTGCTCTGCTGCTGTTGTCTTCTGCTGGCTACTGGGAATAAAACTGCCAGGGATCTGGGAGAAGTTTTACTGTGCACCAAGTCAGGTTTTAACTTTTTATCTGGAGAGAGATAGGGAACTTTGCAATGGAAATGAGTTTTTAAATACCAGTGAGGGCATCTTTTGCCCCTTTTAGTGGGAAGAAGGAATACTTCTGTCTCATTCTCTGTGTGGGATTGCAAAGGATTTATTTCCAGTTGGGAAGCTGGTGCCTAAATCCTGTCTTTTCCCTGTACGTTTTGCTCTGTCCCCTCTTTGGAAAAACCCAAGGATTTTGGTCTTTGAACCTGGAACCACTTGAATGAGGTTGGAGGGAAGTGAGCAACGGGATGTGGCTGTTGTAGCACGTGTGTGTCCTTCAGAGCAGGAGCTCCAAAGGCTCCCTTGTACCCGGGCTGTGAGGAGCTGGAGCTCAGGAAGGTGCTGGATGGGGCTGCTGGGGGTGCCAGGGAGTGCCCTGGAGCTCCTGGAGAGGTCTGAGCCGTTTTGAGGGTGTGAGGATGGCAGCTGGACACAGCCAGGAGCTGTGCTGTGCTCTTGGGAAGGTTTCTGCCTCTGGGCTGTGTCTGGGGAAGGTTCCTGCTGCCCCAAAGGGAACCCCAGGGGTGCTGCAAGCAGAGGATGGGGCTGGGGAGACCCCAGGGCTCTTGGCCTCTCTGGGAGGGCTCTGGGGTCGGAGAGGGGAGGGATTCTCCTGTTCCAAGCCATATTTGCTGCCCTAGGACTTTGCTGTCTGGGTGGAGAAGATGCTGGTAGTGGATGCTGTTGTTGTTGGCAGCTCCTGAGAAGCTCTGCTGCTGGCTCTCCGTGGCTGCCAAATCCCAAACCGGTGGAGTTGTCTGTGTGCACTGACCGGGGGAAACCTTGCTGTGAAGGGTCCTCCCTGGAGGGCTCTACAAAAATCCCTGTTTTGCTTCTGGTTTCTGTTTGGTTGTTTGTTTCTTTCCTTTTTGGTTTTGTTTTGTTTTTTTTTCCTCCTCCTCTAAAAGAAACGTCTTTCTTTGAAACCGTTCTGAACACCTGTCTCCTGTTTATTTGGTCTGTTCTTTGTTTAGTTGGAAATTCTTGGAAAAATGTTCTCAGACTCTCAACGTGCTGTAAGTTTGTTACAGTCCCAGACGCTTTAATGTTACCGTGCAGCATTTCAGTGTGTCGTTGTGCTGTAAAAATAATGGCTCCTTACTCTCCTCGCGTTTCTTTTTTTTTTTTTTTTCTGTATTTAATTTTGCTGTATTTTTAATTAGATAACAATATATTCTCTTCTGCTGACCGTTTGTGCTACTTTTTATTTCTCCTCTGTGCTTGGGGTAGGGGCAGAGGGGAGGGAAGCAGAGCCTGGCGTGGTGTTCAGACACGATGGAGCTTTGAGCAAAGGATCTGGTTCCCATCTGCTGAACTGCCAGTGAATTGATATCACAGCTCCACACTCGGCTGCGGGTGTGGCCCAAGCGTTGCTGTTTTGGGGAGATGCTCTGCCCCTCTCAGAGCAGCTGCTTTGCTCCAGGCTTTGCCAGCCGTGTCCGTGTTCTGTTCGGGAGGTGACAGCGGCGTGACTCTGCTCCCTCAGGGGCGGTGCCAACCCCCGGCCCTTCCCTTCCTTCGGCTCAGACACTAAATCCAGCCCGGGGAGAGGTGGGCGCCGGCCCTCGGCTGGGAGCGGAGCAGGGATATTTCCCCGGGGGACACACTACGCAAAGTCTGGGATCAAAGGGCTCCTTCCTGTGACACTTGTGCGGTTGTTCTGTGCTCCGGCACACGCTGAAGGACGGAGCAGAGCTGCCTCTTCCCCCCTCCCACCCCATCCCTGTACGATGAGTAACGGGAGGAGGAGGAGGAGGGGGAGTGACTTGGACTCGTATTTGTATTTTGGTCCCAAACTGTGTATATATACAATTTTCTATGTTCCTTTTTTTTTTGTGGTAACTAAGATGAATATTTTAATTAGATAAGTTATATGGAAAAAAAAAAAAGAGGAGAATCATGTCTCAATAAAAGCCAAACACTGGACCGTGGCTGCTCGTTCTTTCCTGACACTGACAACGAATGTTAAACGCACCTTTAGGAAACTCCGTGGCTCCGCGGAGGGTGATGCTCCGGTATCCCACTCCGCTCTCCCGCCCGGTATCCCGGCGGGGACGCTGCTGCCGTTCCTTGGAACAATCCCCGCGGAGAATTCACGCGGAGGTTTTGCGGGGAAGCAACAGCTTCGCGATTCCCCGGGTGGGGTCAGGGCTGGGCCCACCGGGACCCCCGGGATCCCTCCCCGGTACCACCGGGACCCCTCCCCGGGCCCCTCCCCGGTACCACCGGGCGGCTCACGGGCTCCGCACGTGCAGCGCCAGGCCACGCCCACATAGGCGTGGCTACAAGACAACGGTCCTATCACCGGTTTGTGTGTGCGTAATTATGGACATATGGGCGTGGCCGATTAATATGCGGTGACGTCACGGAACGGGCGTGTCCTGCAAGCATTATGGGCGTGACTTAGGTGACAGCCGGGCGTGGTCTGAGGCACTGTGGGCGTGCCCTCGGAGCCGTGAGGGTGTGTCCCGCCGCCGCGCATGCGCGCTGTGCGGTGCCGGCGCGGCCATGGCGCACGGGCACGGGCCCGGCCGGTGCCGCTGCTGCGGGGAGGAGGCGGCGGAGCGCGGCGCGGCCTGGGGGCTGTACCTGCGCATCGACCGGCAGCGCCTGCAGTGCCTCAACGAGCGCCGCGAGGGCTCCGGAGCCACCGTGTTCCGGCCCTGGGAGGAGCGCAGGGACCGCTCTCAGGTGGGGCCGGGAGCGGCGGGGGGAACAGGGCGGGCTGCAGGGCCGGGAGGGGATCCTGCCCCTCGGCTCGGTCCTTGGGAGGCACGGCCGGACTGTGGGGTCCGGGCCTGGGATTCTCAGGACAGGAGAAGGAGCTGCTGGAGGGGCTCCGGCAGAGGCCACAGGGATGGTTTTGGGGTCTGGAGCATCGCCCTCATGAGGGGAGACTGCGGGAGCTGGGCCTGGTTATTCTGGAGGAGGGAAGGCTGAGAGGGGATCCCATAAAGCCATAAAATATCTCTGAGGGGTGTCAGAGGGTGGTGCCAGGCTCTGGTCAGTGACAGGACGAGGAGCAAAGGCCATAAACTAATACCACAAGTTCCACCTCAGCATGAGGGAGAACTTCTTTCCATGAGGGTAGCAGAGCCCTGGAACAGCTGCCCAGGGAGGGCCTGGAGTCTCCCTCTGTGGGGACATCCCAAACCCACCTGGACACGTTCCTGTGTCACCTGCTCCAGGTGATGCCTCCAATCCAAATTATCCTGGGATTCTGTGAGCAAGGTCCCCGTGAACACCCAGCTGTCCCCTGTGCTCCCCCAGCACCCCCTGACCTGCTCTTGTCTCTCCCCAGTTCGTGGAGAGCGACGATGACGAGGAGCTGCTCTTCAACATCCCGTGAGTCCCGTCCCTGAGGGTCTCTGGCACGGTCCTGGCTGCTGGCAGGGCTTGTCCCCCCCCGGGAACGTGGCAGTGGGGCAGGACAGAGGTGACAGCCCCGCTCGGTGTGTCTGGGCAGGTTCACGGGCAGCGTGAAGCTGAAGGGAGTCATTGTGATGGGCGAGGACGACGGGACACACCCGGCCGAGATGAGGCTGTGAGTGGATCCAGGGGCTGCCCGCTCTGGGGGGGAGCTGCTGCCTTTGCGACAACACCAAATCAATCCTGTGTGTGGTTGAGAAGAACCCGGGGGCAGTGCTAATGGGTGGAATCCAACCAGCTGGCCTGTCGTTAATAACTCCCTGGGTTCTCCTCCTCGTCCTGCCAGGTTCAGGAACATTCCTCACATGTCCTTTGATGACACAGCCAAGGAAGCAGAGCAGACCTTCAGCCTGAGCCGGGATCCCCTGGGAGAGCTGGAATATCCCACCAAGTATGACACAGACCCTGGGGCGAGGGGGCTGCTGCCACATTCAGGGAGGGCTCAGCACAGGGCAGTGCCTCAGAGCTGCCCTCGGGAGGATTTGCCTCCCCAGCTCCGTCCTGGCCTTCCCAGAGCCTGGGGCTGGCTTTGTTGGCATCCCAGGAATTCCTGGGGTGCAGAATCATCCTGGTGTCCTGTCCCCAGCTCATGGGGTGTGAGGGAAACCCCCCTTGCTGCCAGGTGTGACTGGGATCAGGGGGAGCTGCAGGCGGTGTGGGAGCCTGGGGAGGTGCTGGAGCAGCAGCTGCGGTCTCAGGGGGTGTTTCCTTTCAGAATCGCCCGTTTCTCCAACGTTTACCACCTCTCCATGCACTTCCCAAAGAACTTCGGGGCCGAGACAACCAAGATTTTTTACATCGGCCTGAAGGGGGAGTGGACGGAGGTGAGTGAGAGCGGAGAGCGGAGCCCAGAGTGTGGGAAGGGCTGGAATCCCGCTTTTCCCGGGATTTAAAACCTTCCATCTCCACCCAGGCTCACCGCCACGAGGTCACCATCTGCAACTACGAAGCCTCGGCGAACCCGGCCGACCACAGGCTGGAACAGATCACGCCTCAGACCCACTTCATCTCCTGACGGGGCCGCCGGAGCCTGCCGGGGGCAGGAGCGGCTTCCCCAAGGCGCCGGCTGTGGGACACACACGGCGGCGCGGCGTGAGGCGGCCCCGGGGGCGGCAGGGCCGCTCTGGAGCCGCGCGCGGGGCCGGTACCGGCCGTCACTGACAATAAACACGTTGCGGTGCAGAGCTCGGCGCTGTCCCTCAATCGCGGCATTCCCCTTTCCGCGGGTGGCACCGGCGGCAGCCGGGATGCGTCTCCATAACCCGCCCACCGCGGGCAGGGCGCTGTGGGAAGGGCGGGGCCGGGCCGTGTCACCGGTAACGCGCCGTGAGGCCGCCCGGGGCCGCTCCCGCCGCGGGCCCTGAGCGCGACCCGCTGCCCGTTTCCACCATGGCGGGCCCGTCGCTCCCGGCGCCGCGCTGCGTCACTTCCGGCGCGCTGGCGGAAGTTCCTGTGGGAGCGCTCGGGGGGAGCGGCGAGGAGCGCGCGCCGGGCCG
>VXBN01010321.1:176516-189738 GCA_013397395.1 Sinosuthora webbiana
TTTTTTTTTTTTTTTTTTTTTTTTTTTCTTCTCTCTCTTGTCTTCCTTGTACACGTTTGGGGTTTTTTTTTTGTGTGTGTGCGTGCGTTCCACAGAGAATCAAGGTGAAATAAATCCTGAACCTATCCCGGAGCTGAGCTGGCGTCATCCCTGGCCAGGCAGGACCTGGAGAGATCTGGGGGTTGGCAGGACGCCCCAGGGTGCCATTTTTTTAAGGGCAGCAGCTCTGGCTGAGGGGAAGCAGAACAAAGCTGCCACTTAGAAAGTAGGAAAGTTTATTTTAAAAACAAATCAAAAGCTCGATTCATAATTTAGGAGCATAAGTTATTCATCCAGCCAACAGCACACGGGGCCGACTGCGTCAGCCCTGCCCAGAGGAGCCCTGGGAGCTGCCAGGAATAAATAGGAGCAGTGTGGGGCAGGGGGGCAGAGCTGGCTCCTGGGCAGCCTTTGGCAATGGGGTCTGGGGAGTGGCTGCCACGGGAGGCCAGAGCTGTGGGCAGCCAGGCCAGGCTGGCCCAGCCCCGGGCAGGGGCTCCCCTGCCTCAGCAGCAGAGCTGGGACATGAGATTTGGTCCCCAAAACCATGCTGGGGGCAGGGAAAAGGGGGAGTGGAGGAAACCCTGGAATGTGACTGGTCCCTGTGGGAGGCTCCTGGTGCCCTCGCTGTGCCAGGGCAGAGGGGCCTTGGGCTCCCCCCGAGGCAGGGAGGGAACTGGGGCTGTGCTGCAGTCTGGGCTCAGCAGGGCTCAGCTGTGCCAGTCCTGCAGGCCCAGGGCACAGGGAGGGCCCAGGAGCTCCTGCTCCCAGCCTGGGCTGGCTGCAGCCCCGGGGCATCCCCACGAGGGGTTCCATGCCTGGGGTGCCAAAGCCCTTGGCTCCGTTCTCTGCTCGTTGTGGTTCTGCTCTGGGAGATGCAAAGCCCTGGGGGATGAGGATGAGGAGTGGGGAGGCCAGCGGTGCTCCAGCCTTCCTGCCCCGTGCCAGAGGCAGGAGGGGGAGCTGGAACTGCTCTCCCAGGATGGTGACAGCCCTCGGGGAAGGAGGCCAGCCCTCGGCCACAGCTCAGTTCTTGCTGAAGCCCGTGGGGTTCTGCAGCTGCCAGCGCCACAGGTCCTCACCTGGAGCGGGGAGAAGGGAGTGAGGGAGGGCAGGGCTGGCAGTGCCCGCTGTGCCGGGGAGGGGATGCCCTTACACATCTTGTCCAGGCCGAAGGCAGCCTTCCAGCCCAGCTCCCGCTCGGCCAGCGCGGGGTCGGCGTAGCAGGAGGCCACGTCTCCCTCCCTCCGCGCCGTGATCCGGTACTTGATCTGCAGGGAGAGCAGCACCGTGGGCCCGGGGGCTCCCTGTGGGGGCTCAGGGATCCCCTGTGGGGGATCAGGGGGCTGTGGGAGCAGCTGCCCCTGTGACCCCGCAGCTCTGCCCTTACCTCCCTCCCTGAGGCTTTCTCCATGGCCTGGACCATCTGCAGCACGGAGTAACCGGTGCCTGTGCCCAGGTTGTAGATCTGGGAGGAGGAGAAAGGACAGGGATCAAGGGGAGAAGGGCCAGGCCCCCCTTTAGCCCCTGTTGGGACCCCCACACCCCCCCAGGGCTGGCAGCACCCCGAGGCTGGTACCTTGCAGCCACAGTTCTCCTTGAGCTTCTTCAGAGCAGCGATGTGGCCCTTGGCCAGATCCACGACGTGGATGTAATCCCTGACCCCTGTGAGGACACAGAGGGTGAGGCAGGGCCGGGGGTGCAGCCAGGGCTTTGGGAATCCCAAATTCCACCGTCCCAGGACGCACCCGTTCCATCGTCCGTCTTGTAGTCGTTCCCAAAGACGCTCAGGAATTCCCGGCGTCCCACTGCCACCTGCACAGAGGGACAGCCCCGTCACCCTGCGTCCCCTCCCCGTGAGCCCCCGAGGGCTCTGGGGCAGGTACCTGAGCCACGTAGGGCATGAGGTTGTTGGGGATCCCCTGAGGATCCTCTCCGATCATCCCCGACTCGTGGGCGCCGATGGGGTTGAAGTAGCGCAGGAGGACGGCGTTCCAGTCCTGGGGACACGGGGACAGGGCTGCCGCTCACCCCCGTGGGGACACACCTGGGCTGCGGCCCCGCACCCGGGGCAGCTCCTCACCCTCTCTGCTTTGCACAGGTCCCGGATCATCTCCTCGATGAAGAACTTGGATTTGCCGTAGGGGTTGGTGCAGCCCCCGACCGGGTGGTTCTCGTCCAGGGGGAGGTACTTGGGGTCCCCATAGACGGTGGCGGAGCTGCTGAACACGATGTTCCTCACGCCGTGGGCCTTCATGGCCTGGGGGAGGGCAGTGGATCCAGCTCAGTGCCCTGTGCCAGCCCCCCACAGGCGCTGGCAGGGCCCGGGGAGGGCAGAGGGGACAGCACGGGGTCACTGCCGGCTCCTCTCACCTCCAGCAGCCGGATGGTCCCGGTGAGGTTCACTCTGTAATATTCCAGAGGCTTCTGCACTGACTCCCCCACGGCCTTCAGCCCCGCAAAGTGCATCACGGCCGAGAACTGGTGCTGCAGGGGGCAAAGGGCAGCAGGAACCAGCCTGAATTCCCCCAGGGGCTCCGTTCAGCCAGCCCGGGGGGGCTCCATGGCCTTTCCTCCCTGCTCCCGTGGCTCCCACCCCTGCCCAGGAGCCCCCCAGGGCACTGCGGCCCCTCCCTCACCTTCCTGAAGAGCTCCTGCAGCGCCGCCTCGTCCGTGATGTCGAGCTCCTGGAAGAGCACGGGCCGGTGCGCGATCTCCTGCACCCTCCGGAGGCTCTCGGGGAGCTCCTCGGAGCCTGGGGCACGGAGGGCAGTGAGGGACGGCCGCACCCGGGCACAGCCCGGCCCGGGACGGGGCTCCCCGTACCTCGGATGGCGTTGTGGAAGTTGTCGATGACCACGGGCACGTAGCCCGCCTGCAGCAGCTCCAGCACGCAGTGACTGCCGATGTAGCCGGCGCCGCCCGTCACCAGGATCTTCTCTGCCATGGTTCCCTGCGGGGGGAAAAGCCCCAAAGGCTTCAGCCGCGGGCTGGGCACGGCCCGGCCGCTGTCACGTCAGCGCGGCCACAGGTACGGGCGGGGCAGGGCCGGGTCACACCTCCCGGATCCCGGACACCAGCCCGGGTTGTTCCTGTTAAACCCGCCCGAGGTCCTGGCTGCACCCAGAGCCCTCAGGGCACGAGTTCTCTCTATTAATTAAGTAATTAATTCATTCATTGGGGTGGTCTCCGCAGGTGTATCAGCCCTGCCCTTCACCCATTCGCTGTTTTTCCCGCAGTTCCTCCCTTCCCCGCTCCAGCCTCCCCCCGGGAAGGACTTTGGGAGCGCAGCGATGCCCGCGGGACCCGCCGGCTCCGTCCGGGGAAGGGGCAGGAGCGGAGGGAAGGAAACGGGAAATTTCCTCCCTCCCGGAGCTGCGGAGCCAACCCGGGCCCCGCAAACCGCCCCGTCCCGGGGCTGGGGGGACGCAGCACCTGGGCCAGGTGGGAGAGGGCGGGGAAGGCAAAAGTAACGCGGATTTCAGCGGGAGCGGGGACAGGGCCGGGAGGGACCGGAGGAGTCCCGGGGGCAGAACGTTCCCCGCGGATTGGAATGAAACCCCCCCAAGCGCCGGGGTTTGGGCTCTCCCTACCAAAGGAAGCAGGGCGGGCAGCACATCCCTCCCCCGCCCGTTCCCCCCCGGTTCCCCGCTCTCTCACCCGCCGCTGCCGCCGCTCCCGCTCAGCCCCGCGCGGGGCGCGGCCCCTTTAAGGCCGGGCCTTGGCCCCGCCCCCGGCGCCACGCGCGCGGCTCCTCCATGGAAACGTGTCACGGCTACGGGGCGGCGGCGGGGACAAAACACCGCGGGGGGAACGCGGCCATTGGTGGGCGTGACAGGGGCGGGGCCACGGCGGGGAGCCCTGTGCCGCAGCGCCCCCTGGCGGAGACAGGAGGCAGTTGCCCCAAACCCCCGAATTATTGCCCCAAACCCCCGAATTATTGCCCCAAAACCCCGAATTATCGCCCAATTCCGCCTCATTTCTGCGGCGTTTATTAGCGAAGTTTATTGAAGTCATGTAGAGAGGCGGCACAGCCAGCCTCAAACCAGCCCTGCCCCCTGGAAGGACAAAGTTCCTGCGCTGGTCTCCAGTCTCACAAATGAACTGTTGAATAAATTATTTTAATGAGCAGGGTTGGGGGTGGTTCCCAAGGACCTGATCACCGTGAGGAGCGGGGCTGTTTCATTCTCTGGGGGTGGAAGGAATTCCTCACCCTCCCAGCCCACGATGCAGCGTTTCCATGTAGAAGAGGCACTTGGAACCAAACTGAATCCAATTTTGAACAGTTCAGACTATTAAATAATGTGTTTATTACTCCTGCTACTTCGAGGTATCTTACAACAGATACACAGTGCAGAACCACAGTCCCTGAAGGCTGAGGGGGCCCGAGGCTGAGCAGAGGGGAGGATTTGGGCTCAGCCTTTGGACATTTGTGCAGGGGAGAGAAGGGAGAAGGGCAAAGCCTGACCTGGAGCAGAGCTCTCACTGCAGAACCTGTGCCTCTGCAGGGAGGAGCTGCTGGGTGCTGCTCTGGTCAGAGCCTTCCTCAGCCCCTCCACGTCCTCCCTTCTCTAAGGCACATGGTGACATCCTCAAGGTCCAGTAGAATACAACAGAATATTCTCTCATTTCTTCATCATTCTGGAGGATTTTGAGCTTCCTCTCCAACACTGAGCTGGGGAGGAGCTCGGGAGATCAGAGAAATCCCAGCCAGATTCAGATCAGAGAGGACCCTCGGCTTCTTCTTGATCCAAGGAGAAATTGCACTCAGTGTCACAGTCTGCAGGAGGCCTGAGACACCTTGGAGTTGGTTTTTCTGTTCAGGGCATTGCAGATGAAGGTGCCCGTGTCCATCAGCTTCTGCAGATCCACTCCCTGCATGGGAAAGGCACAGGACACGCCTTGAGGGACATTTCCCACCATCCCAGGGAGCTGCAAACCCCCTCCAGCCCGGCCTTGGGCACTGCCAGGGATCCAGGGGCTGCCACAGCTCCTCTGGGCACCTGTGCCAGGGCCTGCCCACCCTCACAGAGAATGTTTTCCCCTGATAACCCACCTCACCCTTCTGTCAAAGGGAAACCATTCCCCTTGTCCTGGCACCCCAGGCCCTGGGGAATTCTCTCCCCAGGCCCAGTGACCCCCCAGTGCTCCCTGAGCCAACCCCTGCCCGGTGTGAGGGCTGGGCAGAGCCCAGGGCAGCTGCACTCACCGTGTGGATGCCCAGCCCGTTGAGCATGTACACCAAATCCTCTGTGGCCACGTTCCCCGAGGCTCCCTGGGCATAGGGACACCCCCCCAGGCCGGCCACCGAGGCGTCCACCACGCTCACCCCCATCTGCAGACAAACCCACAGTCAGGGCAGGCACAAAATCTGCATCCCCCAGGGAAAGCTGCCTTATTTGGGTGGCTGCCCCATCCCTGGGAGTGTCCCAGGCCAGGCTGGATGGGGCTTGGAGCAGCCTGGGATGGTGGGAGGCGGGCAGGGGGTGGAACGAGATGGGCTGTAAGGACTTTCCAACCCAAGCATGCCCTAAATCAGTGATGCAGGGCAGGAATCCTACCTGCAGGGCCACCAGGATGTTGGCCAGAGCCTGTCCGTAGGTGTCGTGGCAGTGCACAGCCAGAGCCCCCACGGGCACGTCCTTCATCACCACAGTGAGCATCTCCTTCATGCTGCCCGGGGTGCCCACGCCGATGGTGTCCCCCAGCGAGATCTCGTAGCAGCCCATGGAGTACATCTTCTTGGAGACCTGTGCCACAGCCAGCAGGGCACTGAGAGCAGGCACTGCCCTCCCCAGGGCTGATCCCTGCTGTGCCAGGATTGCCTGGACACCTCCTTCCCTCCCCAGAGCTGATTCCTGCTGTGCCAGGATACCCTGGACACCTCCTTCCCTCCCCAGGGCTGATCCCTGCTGTGCCAGGATACCCTGGACACTTCCTTCCTTCCCCAGGGCTGATCCCTGCTGTGCCAGGATACCCTGGACACCTCCTTCCCTCCCCAGGGCTGATTCCTGCTGTACAGTGACTCCCTGGACACTCCTCTCTGGGATTAAAAACCTCCCTCAATTCCCCATTTCAGCTGGACTCAGTCTCTGGGTATTCCCTCAGGTAAATCCCCCAGTGCCCACTGCACATCCCTAAGAAGAAATCCAAACCCTCTCAGGAATTCTGGCTGTGTTTCTGGCTGACTCACCTCTGCAACTTTAGCTGCAGAAATCTTCCCCTCGTAGGGACATCCAAGGACACAGGAAACGTATCTGTGGTTAAAACAAAGCCCACAGTTTTAGCTGGAAAAGGCCAGTGGGATTCTGCTGGACAAACCAGCCAGGACTTGTGCATTTTCCATGTCTATAGGATGGGAGAATCAATTTTCTATTCCAGTGGCCAAAGGTTACAGGATTTCAACCATCTCTTTTTCCCTGGGTGTGAAGTTTGCCAGGATGAGCCCACAGGGCAGGAGGGTGTGTGATCTGTGCATTCCCACGTGGGATGTTTGCCAAGAAAATCTGATCTGGGAGAATTCCAGCAGGAGCTCCTTACCCCCTGACAGGAATGTTGGCTTCCTTTGCTGCCCTCATCACCTCCTCAAACCTCTCCAGGCTCTCCTCGATGGAGCAGTTGATGTTTTTCTGAGTGAACTTCTCGGATGCTGCCCCAAAGATGGAAACCTCTTTGGCCCCTGCTGCCACCTGCAAATAAAACATCCCAACCTGCAATCACAGGACACTGAGGGTGGAAAAGAGATGAGCAGGTCCAAGACTTAACCCAGCAGTGTTGGTAAATCAAAGCCAGGTGATTTTTCTTGTGAGGGAAATGACAGAGCTACAAATTTATGATTTCATGGCCAAGTGTTAATTGAAGGGTTTCAGTGGCACCTCTTGGCAGAAATGGCTCAAACCAGCCCCATAAAGAACTTCCCTTTACAGAGGCTCTTCTGTTCCTAAACAAATCCGCCTGGCTTGAACATCCTGGAGCTCTTCTCCATCCTCAATGACTCTGTGATCTACAACCTCTGACTACAGTTCTCTCATTTTATAAAAGTATTTTCCCCCAATCCTTCCCTCAGTTCATTCTGCAGCGAGACCACCAGGACAGATCAGATTTTGTCTTGCAAAGGGTCCAGAGGTGCAGGAGCAAAGGGGCAGGTGGGATTTGGAACCCCCAGGGTGGACACTGAGGTTTCCCCAGCCCTTACCGCTGCCTGGAATCCCTTCAGGTTTGGGGTGAGCACAGGGTAACTGATCCCAGGTAATTTATTAATCCCCTGCATGACCTCGGTGTGATCAGCCATCTGCAAAGGAAACCAGGAAACAGCTGTGAGGGTGACAACGCCACTGCTGCCAGCCAAAAAATCATCACTAAAATTCCTTTTCTGTGAAGGGAATGGAAAGATTTCGGGCTCAGAGCCTCTAAAGGCAAAGAGAAGCACAGCCTGAGGGCTCAGGGCTCAGCCAGGCAGGCCAAAGTGCACACACAGCTGTTTGTGTGTGACCTGTCTGTGCCTTGGCTCTTCCCCAGGGTCCAAAGGGAACCTCTGGGGTGTTGTGACTCCTCTTGCCCAGTACCAGGGGTTTGGGAATGAGCAGAATCACTGGATTGCTGACTTTGGGGACACTGCAGATCCTGTGTGAACACCGACCTGAGGAACCCACTTGGGGGACACGAAGCTGGTGGCCTCTATGACCTGCAGCCCCGTCTCTGACAGCATGTTGATCAAATTGATCTTCACCGGGGTGGGAACAACATTCTAAAAAGAAGAAAAGATGCAAATTTTCAACATCAGAAAAGCATCATTTAAAAAAACCCTGCCCCATCGGTGGGCACAGGGGAGGATTCGGTTGGAAAAGCCCCGGGAGGTGCGGGGAGCCCGGAGCCGCCGGTACCTTCTCGTTCTGGAGCCCGTCGCGGGGTCCCACCTCCACCACCTTCACTCGCTTCGGGTACGCGCCGGTGGCCGCGGCAGCGGAGCTCACCTGGGCACGGAGGGGACAGTCAGCCGAGCCCCCGGAGCGCCGGCCCCGCTCTGCCCCAGCCACAGCCCCGTTCGGCTCCGTCCCGGTGCCCCTCCGGTGCCTTCTCCTCCCGGTCCCGGTGCCCCCAGTCCCTCTGTCCTTTGCCCCAGCACCCCTCAGTCCCTTTGCCCCCGGTCCCGATCCCCTGCCGCCCCGCTCCGGTGCCCCCCAGCCCCGTTCGGCTCCGTGCCGGTGTCCCCCGGTCCCTCACGGGCCGCAGCGATCCCGCCCAGCGCGGCAGGAGCCGCCGCGCCGCCGCCATGTCCGCCGGCGCTCACGTGACCGCACCCACCCCCGGCACGTGGTTATAGCGGGGGCGTGGCTCCGCCTGTCACGTGACCGGGGCGGCGGCACGCCCCCCGCATGGCGCCGGCCGCGCTGTCCCCTCGGTCCCCGTGTCCCCTCCGTCCCCTGTCGCACCTGTCCCCAGGCGCCGTCCCGCGGCGCGGGGCCCGTGTCACAGCGCGGCATCTCTCCCTGCGGCACTGCCCTGCCCGCGCGCCCGCCGCGAACTTATAGCGGCGGCTTTGCCGCTGGCCGCAGCGCTGGGCAAACACGGCGCTGTTTGTTTTGGGGCGGGCCCCGCTCCGCGCCAGGGTCAGCGGCGTGACGGGGCTGGGAGGGAAAGGGGACACGGCTCCGCTGTCCCTTTTTGTCCCTTTTTTCTGTTTGTAACGGCGTCATCAGCGGCGTTGCTGTGAGCGGCTCCGGGGTGTTTGTCACTCGGGTCGCAGCTCCCGCTCCGCACGTGGCCCAGCCCGGGCTCAGCTCCGAGTGTCCCGGCAGGTTTTGCTCGGGCAGGAACAAAACAAAGCCTGTCTGCAACGCTGTGGGGCCCTCACAGCAGCAGTTTCATCTCTCACACGCACGTTGTTCAAATCTTTTTAAGAGGTTCAGCATCCAGGCAGGAAACATGAGCAGGAAACCTGCTCCCACTGGGACTGTGCCAGCAGAAGTCACAAGTGCAATTCACAACGGTGATGTCTCCTAAATTCACTAAGAACAAAACCTTTCCTTGTAGCTGTCCCCAGCAGGGTATCAATAAAAGTTTGTTGAAGGATTTGTATCATGTTTTTTACAGATGATTTCTTCCATTAGATTTACTCATCGTGGAAGCAGCTGATCACAACTGTTCCAACCAACACCAAAGTAACACAAGGCAACAGAGACTGGAGGAGAGATTCGTTCCCTCGAGTGAAAAATAATGTATTCAACGTGAAACATAAAAAATCCTCTTGGATTCAGTCAAAAAGAAAGGCACTGGGAGATGCTGAGTGCCCCTCACGGGCATCACTTCACCCCCTCGAGCTTCACCACCCAGCCAGACTGAGGAGGAGATGGGGGCATGTAGGGCAGGGTTATGAGCATCCCTTTCCCTGGCTCTTTGTGCCACTCCAGAGTGCCAGCAAAGCCCAGCAGTGTCACCTGCGGAGGAGGGAAGGAAGGGGACACTCAGCTGGATCTCAGCAGGCCCCCTCATACAGCCCAGCACTCCCCACAGGCCCTGCAGGCCCCCAGCTGTGGCTCACGTGGCACAGGGGGGGTGACACACGGGCTGCTCTGAGGCCAAACCAGGCTGCAGCTGGTTGTTTGGGGTTTGTTTGTTGCCCCTGTTTGTTCAGAGCAAAGGACACTCAAACATTTGCGTCAGGGGGACATCTGCCACGAGCAGGGCACTGCACCTGAGCTGGAGCTGGGCTGCAGGACAGCCCCTCCTGCTCTCTGGGTATTTGCTCCCCTCCCCTGCCACAGCAGGATCAAAACACTGCAGAGAGGAACCTTCCCTGGCAGCCAAGAGCCCGTGCTGGCAACTCCTGTGCCACGTTCCCCGTGAGCCAAGGCCTGGGGACAGCCTGGGATGCTGCAAGGAGCCCACAGCACACAGCCTCAGCTTCCCCAGCTCCTTCCCAGCCCAGAAATGCCCCCAGAAGGGCTCTCAGTGTGTGGTGTCTTGTTTGAAGTCCCTTACCTGTGTGCCTGGGGATGGAATGGGCGAGGACAGACGCAGGACACTGTCCCGAGGCCAGAGCAGGAAGATGGCAAAGACCACAGGGCCCTTGGAGGTGTACCTGAGGGAGCAGAGCGCAGCAGGTGAAGGCCACCAGACACAAACCTGACCTCTCCAGGCAGCAGGAGAGCACTGCCTTGCCTCCTGTCACCACACAGGGGTCACCTACTTCCCCCTGACTCCAAGATCTGTCACTTTGGACCCACCATCAGCCCCTCAGCGCTGGCTGATGAAACCCAAAGTTTGCATTTGTGTGCAAATGTCATTGCCAAGCTGGCCTGGCCTCATCCTGATCCCTGCTCTACATTTCTGGGCTGAACACACTGGAGGAAATGAAAACAGCCCCATTTTTTAGACATTTCTGGCCAGGACCACTACTTAAACAGTCCTGGACATCTTTTAAAGGAAGGGGTCTGTCTTGCTACTGAAGCAAGATGGATGAAATCCTAATGGCAAGACTGCAGAGTGCACCAAATGAAGGAAAAGATCAGAAATAAACATCAGCTCAGCTGTGGGCAGCAGAGTCCTTACCAGACCGTGTCTGTGGCGTTCTCCATCTGCACCCTCCAAGGCTGGGATTCATAAATGGCCTCCCCATTGGTGTCCAGCCACCTCCCCAGGGCCAGCAGCCTTTCCTGGAAGATGGGGACAATCACCCCTTCTTTGGTAGGCCCCACGTTGAGGAGGTAGTTGCCACCCAAACTCACAGTCTGCACCAGCTCCTGTGGCGGATAAAGCAAGACAACAAACTGCATTGTCCTCACCTCAGACAGCACAGACACTGAGGAGTTCTACCCTCAGCAATCCTCCCCCAGGCCATTCCGAGCTCGGGTTTCTCACCTCAATCACGCTCATTTCATCCATCACCTCGGGCAGGCTCATGTTGCTGCGGTAGCCCCAGGAGAGCCTGTCCAGGGAGGAGCACATCTCCCACTTGTGCTCCGGCAGGGAGCCTGGCCTGAACTTGTCGGCACAGTTGTAGAAACCCCCGTGGTGGCAGGAGCAGCCCCGGCCCCAGCGATCGTTGACAACCACGGTGTCCTGAGAGAGGAAACCCAGCTCAGGGCACAGAGCCTTTGGTGCTTGGGCTGCCCCCTGAGGGAAGCACCTAAAGGTGATGGGAACCCTTGTGAGGAGGCTGAATCCCTCCTCCCTCTGCTCGCTCAGGCAGGAGCTGAGGGAACACCAGCCTGAGCCTCCAACGAGTATCCCACAGTCAAGGTTCTCGTTGTCAGAGAACAAAACACATCTGGCAAGTGTCGAGGAGGTTCCTGGTTTGGTCACACGTCCCCCAGCTCGCTGCCCTTCCACACCCACCCGATGCCACGAGGGGCTGCAGGCGCTGGTACCTTGACAGGGCTGTCGTTATAGAGCCAGGCAAGGAAGGAGGTGGAATTCCAGTAGGAATCTGGAGCTTCCCAGTCTCCATCCGACCAAATCAGGTCTGGTTTGTATCTGAGGGAGACAGACGTTGTTTCACAGTGGCTTATCTGCTCCTGCCACACTGAGTTTCTTGGGTGTGGGGTCGTTTCACCTCCCCTTCCCACTGCCTGCCATCACCATTTACTTCATTTTCTGCTGCTCACAAAGCTCTAAGGGAGGTTCTTGCAGCAGCCAAGAGCAAAGTATTGATCCACAGCTAAGGAGAGGGTGCAGTTCTTCCAAAACACCCAGAATGTGGCACCTCAAAGGTGATTATTCTTGAGCTGGGACAACGACCCCCAAGCCCAAGCCTTGTATTTTTGTCAGCAAGGGGGAGCAAGGCAAGGATGCAAATTCATTCTTCTATTCTGCTAAATACTGAACAATGTGTTCCACTTCCAGCCACCCTGCACAAAGGCAGGATTAAAGGGAATTGCTTCTGCAAGAAAAAATTTGTCCCTGCCTCATTCTACAGATTTACACCTTCCACAGGGCAAAAGGGAACCCCTTTTCTAATCACCACAAACCATTACTGGTTAGCAAAGAGGATCTGCCTCAGCAAAAATTACCATTTCTCTCACTTTGCACCTTTCTCTACAGAAGGGAAAAGCAGGAAATGCCAAAACCTGAACTGGTTGTGGCTCTTACTTTAAGACAAGGTCATAAAGTTCTGGCATCGTCTTCTTGGAAACGAAGCTCTGGGTCTTGAAGTCACTTTGTTTGTCAGCGAGGTAGAGAGGGTGAAACCACTCCATGAGGGAGTGGTACAGCCCATAACGGAGGTTGCTGAAGGACAAAGCACAGAGGGAAGAGTGAGGCCTCAGTGGGGATTAAGAAGCAGGGGAAATCAAATTACTGCCATCATTATTTTCCATTATTGGCAAGCACTCTGGCTCTCTGGCAGGGCCATACCTCTCCCTCAGGGCTTCTCCCAGCTCTCCCACCAGGTCTCGGTGGGGCCCTGTATCCACAGAATTCCAGTTCCAGGACACTGGGGAGCCCCAGTTGGTGAAGCCCTCGTGGTGCTTGGTGGTCAGGACCACGTACCTGAGAGGGGAAAAGGGTTTGGTTGGGATGGCACAGGAACAACTGAGAGATTTCCCAGCCTCACTGCAAACCCAGTCACTAAAACAGCAAGGCACGGGCTAACCACGCTGTGAGGAGCCCTCCGTCACTATCCTTTGTGCAAATACAAGAACTGGAGAGGCTTTTAGTGGATGTTAATGCTGGGAAACTATGAACAGTCAGTACTTAGGAAGGAGCAAGCCCTGCCATCTCCTCAGCACCCTGGGCATGACCCCTCAGGGACCTCCAGCACTGTTCAGGGACCCCCCCAGTCCCTCAGGGATCCCTGGCCTTGCCCCTTCCATCCCCTCAGAGACTCCTGCATCCTCCTGGGAATATCCCCGTATGCTTCCCGAGCTTTTCCATCCCCTCAGGGACCCCTCGTTCCCTCTGGGACTCCCAGACACGCTCTTCTATCGCCTCAGTGACCCCCAGTGCCTCACAGATTCCCAGAAATGGCTCCTCTGTACCCTCAGGGACTCCCAGACCCAGCATCCATCCCCTCAGGGACCCCCGGCCATGGCACTCATCCCCTCAGGGACCCCCCATCCCCTCAGGGACACCCCAATCCCCTCAGGGACCCTCAGAGACGCGTGGCCATGGCACTCATCCCCTCAGGGACCCCCCATCCCCTCAGGGACCCCCGGCCATGGCACTCATCCCCTCAGGGACCCCC